>CP053458.1:58137017-58416680 GCA_022644695.1 Cenchrus purpureus
TGCAAGAAAAGATGAGCAAAGAGCTTCGGAAGAGAGGTAAAGATGTCAAGAGAGAGAGAAGTAATATATATATATATATGTATGGAAAAGAAAAGAAAAAAAAGAGAAAGAAAAGAAGAAGTAAAGAAAAAGAAAGAAAAGAAAAAGAGAAAGAAAGAAAGAGGAAAAGCAAGAAAGTTATGAAGAGGGATGAATCAAGTGAAGATTAAGTAAAGTATTAGATGAATTTCTTAGCTTGACAATATTTGTGTTGATTTCACTAGCCATACCTATAGCTCCACTTTACATGATGTATGAGAGACTTATGGGAGGTGAGAGTTTTATGAATTGTTTAGGTTTGCCACTTTATATGAGCGACATGTGAGAACTTGGAGAAAGGTTTTTGTCTAATACTTGTTGCAGGAATTTTATTTTTGAAAAATCATGAAAACCCTTTAATGGAAGCGAAGAAGTAAGCATGGCTAGAATTGAGGATTTCGAGTGAAAGGTATGAGTTGTGGGGTAAATCTCGATTTGGTAAAAATTCTAAACGCCCATGTTTATGTGTCATGATCATTGCTTCATGTTTATTATATTAAAGATAAAGGATTGACTAACTTGTGAAGGAAGAATTAGCGGAGTATGTTTTCAACACCATGGACAAAAGTTCTTTATGAGAAACTTCTCGAGGACGAGCAAGATCTAAGCATGGGGGAGATGTTGACGGTGTATTTTGGTACACCAAACATGTTCATTACACTTTGGTTTGGACTTGATTATGAAACTAACCCGCCACTAGGCACACTAATGATATAACAAGTTCATCTTTGTATGTGCATTTGGAAGTGTTATGTTTTTGCAGGAAAACATGGACAAAAGAGACGGAGTCACAACAAGTTCAAAAGAGCAAATGAGGAGTTCCGTTCGTGTTTGAGAGCATGATGAAATCACTCCCAAAGGTGGCAAGGACCGGAGTGTTACATAGGAACATCCCCGAGGATTGAAGCGTAAAAGACTGAACTTCATGCGAGAAGACCCTCCATCTTGGACGCGAGGATGACATCGTCAAATTGATGCAATTGGAGGGGGCAAAGTGCAAAATGTCAAGAGGACCCACGGGAGCGAAGGGGCGACCGAACCAGGCCGGGATGGACCTGGGCCGGTCAGCCCAGGCCGGCCGACCTGGCCCACTCCCGAGGTGGTTCGGCCCCCCTTTCTTGAGCCTGAAGATGACGCAACCCTAAGTACGGGGAGGCGCTGCCATTCGCAGAGGGAGAGCCATTCGCCCGAGAGACCGTCCAGAAGCTAGAGAGGAAGAAGAGGAGAGAGATCATTCGCAAGGAGGATCGCTCTACTCGAAGGAAGCAACCACAAGTGGAGGAGGATGTCGAGGCCCTGCCAAGACACCCCCGGAGGAGAAGGAAGACACCGTCGGAAGCGTCACCATGATCAACGGTGCTATGCCTAGCACCTTGATGGGGTAATCTTCTCATTTGTCCATGGGTTGTAAACGTTGAGATGTAATCGCAACTTTTATGGTTTCAATCTATCGTCTAGTGTTGAAGATGTTTTCTTGTTTAAGGTTAGCTACCATACCATGTTGAGAGTATAGATCTCACTTCTCCCTTAGAACCCTTCAATACGCCGTGATCATCATAGGTCTAGTCATGAATACCTCCCGTAGTGACAAGTGATGCGGGGAGGGAAGGTAAACCGTGGTCACAACCCCCGGTAGATTAGATCGGTTTTGTATCTTCAAGCGGTTGCATGTTTAAGTATCGTAGACCCTTGGGCAAGTGTCTTTTACATATCTTGTGAGTTTAATCGTTCTCTCTAGTGTAGCGTAGTAGTTCTCTAGATTAACCGTAGTTTAGGATTTGGTTAAGTTAGTTAGTAGTGCTAGATCAAACGCTTGTAATCCCCTTGCTCCGCGGATTGATAAGAACCTAGGGAATCCCCGTGGTGAAAAAGGTGTAGGTCATGCGGATCGTAGGTGGATATGAGTTTTATCCGTCAACACACTACCATCTTATCTATCGTATCTTACCCCTGTACTTCAGTGTCTGGTTTGTTCCCGTCTTTGATTTATACTCCTTGCAATAGTGTTGAACTTGTTAATCCGCCCAGCCTTCCTTGGATTCGATACCCTTTGGAATACTCCTTTGGGAAATGCTACAATGGTACTTCCGCGCTATGGACTCTTGTAATCGTTAGCTTAGCACCGTGTAAAGCCCAGGTAAGCACTAGCAGCAGCTATGCTTACATGTTGAGGCAAGATCACAAACTAGGGAGAATGACGGGTTTAGTAGATATAACTAAAGACATAGCAGCCCACGAAGCACAGAAACAACTGCTGGTCTGAGATGTTCTACTTGAGCAGACCAGGCCAGGCTGGGCAGAATAGCAAGCAACACAGAAACAAGGAAAACTTGGTGTGGTTTAACACCTGACGAATAGCAGAGGTTACCTTGGGGCTTCGATGTGCCGGCAGGCAGCACACACAGGCACCACGAGGTAACAGCAAGGCAGCAACTAGACAGCAGGAAGGTAGCGATTTGCCGAGGTCATAAGGTTTCGTTGTGCGGCCATAACTGGCAACGATCAGCTGCGGGAGCTCAGGATCGGCCAAGGTGGCGACAACAACTTGGCTTGTCGGGAAGATTTAAGCTGGGTTAAAAGAACAGGTTAGGCAGCTATAGTGCGAGCACAGTGCTCAGCAACTCCAGTTTGCAGTTCACGCATCACACCAAATGGGTTGTAGGCGGCTCATGGGCTGGCAAGCTCGGCCCTGAAGGCTAAGCCCTGACCTTGAGCCAAAGCGCGTGGTCTAGCTGCACATGCGCGGGCATGAGGTTAACCTCGGCCGTGGCTCGGCCGGCGCATGCGCGGTCATCCGGCTTGTTGGGGCCGCGGCAGTGCGTGTGACTGCGACTAAGTGGCGGCGGCGCATTCTTGCAAGGAAGAGCGCGGCACGAAGGCCGGCACGGATAGCAGCAAGCCGCAACGACGGCAACGCGATGGACGATCAGCAACGCAAGAGTAAAGACATGGACATGTGGTTGTGCCCTCTCGCACAAACCATCGAACACGTGGTAGGTGTGCAAGAGTGCAGCTGTGGAACAGGCAACCAAGGCCTCTAGCTAGCACTCAAGAGGACACAGGCAAGCAAACGGCCAACGGAAAAGCATGGGGTACAGGTTGGGGCTTGGCCGATTTTTTAGTGCTACTAGCATTAGGGTCGGCGGCATGGCGACGGTGAGCAGCAGGTACAGGAAAAGCACGACCCTTGGCCGGTTCAAGGCAGCGGCGCGGCGAGACCGCAGTGTGGCGGCTCGGCACGTACGCGTGTGGGTGTAGGGCGAGCGCGAGCTCGTAGCGCTGCCACGGTCAGGCCGGTGAGCGCGGCGCACTGGTTTGTCCAGAGCTCTGGCGTGGACACGATTGGGTAGCGAGCGGATATAAGATGAAGGCGTGACCAAGGTTGGTTTGCGTGGTGGCGAGAGCTTGGCGACGGCAGCGGCACCTGCAATGCGAAACGCACAGCTCGATGGCTGGCACACAGAGGCGACGGTGGTGAGCACGGCGGTGCGTTGCAGAGCGGGTGTATCCATCACAGGCGAGTACGATTCTCCCCTCGGCGCGAAGGCCGGGTTCCTCTGCAAGCGAGTGGAGCGACGGTGCTCACCTGGCTGTCTGGGATGCGGCGGCACCGTCGGTGAAGAGGTGGAGCAAGGAACGACGCGGAACGGTCGGGGACAGAGGAAGCGGAAGCGGCGGCGTCCTCCCTGGCGTCGAGGCCCTTGGCTCGACCTGCCCCGGCTCCTTGGCGTGGTCGGACGACGCCGAGGCACACCGCGACGGTTTCGGGCTTCCATGGCGCCCGCGGCAGCCGGCAGCTCCGGACGGTGAGGTCCTCTGCGGTCAGGCTTGTCTTCAAGGCGGCAGCACTCCTTCCCCTCCTTCTCCTCTTACTCTTTCATCTCTTCTTCAACTGGTGGCAGCGGCAGGAATTGGGGAAAAATCCCACAGAGGTGCCGAACAAGTGAGTGTTGGTGCACCCGGTCCTCGGCGGCCTCGGTTCCCGACTCTGGCAGCGGCCCCTTCTCCGCTCCTTTCTCCTCTCCCCTTCCTTCCCCCACTGCAGCGAGCGAACAGGGGCGCAATCCCCATGGGCGGGCGGATCCCGGGAGAGGCGGGCGGATGGGATTTTGGGGATGCGGCTAGGGTTTGAGGCGTGCAGCGGTGGCTGGCAGCGGCAGCGCGCGCATCCGTGGCTCCAGCGCTAGGGCGGAGGCCATGGGAGGTGCCCCAGCGCGGTGGTGCGGCCGTCCCTCGGCTGGCGTCACGAGGAAAAGAAGAGAGGAAGGGGAAAAGAGAAAGGCGACAGGCGGGTCCCCACGTCATAGAGACAAGAGAGAGGGGAAAGGCTGCAGCTGCGGTAGGGATAGATGGGCATGATTGGCAGGCCTAAGCGGGCTGAACGGGCCGGCGAGGTTGAGGTGGACCGCCACAAAACCTCGGTGCGCCGGTGAACTTCAACAATGAGCTTAGCCTGATTAGATAGAGGATTAGGCCCAGCAGAGAGGAAAGGTTTTCCTATTTTCCTACACTCACATATATATAAATTCAAATCTGAATTTGAATTTCAGATTTGAACTCCACTCAAGTAAAATCCAAATAAAATCCAATAACTCCAAAATAAATCACACTAACATTTATACTTCCTAAAATTTATATTTTAGCACAAAAAATCTAGGAAATTGGGATGAGAAGGTTTATAAATTTTAAACATGCACAATTTCACCAAAAATTTTGAAATTCACATTTCACAATTTAAAACACCCGTGAAAATACGGGATGTTCCCTCACAAGAATCTCGTCCCCGAGATTAAGAGCTTACTTCCGGATCGAAGAGGTGAGGGTATATGTCCCTCATAACTGATTCCTTCTCCCAAGTTGCTTCTTGTTCGGTGTGATTGCTCCATTGCACCTTGCAAAGGCGAGTCGTGTTGTTTCTTGTTGACTTCTCTGCCGTGTCCAAAATCCTGAAGGGAAACTCTAAGTACTCAAGAGTGTCTTGCAAATCCAGAACTTCAGTGGAAACTTTCTTTTCCGACTTGACACACTTTCGAAGTTGAGATACATGGAACACGGGATGCACTCCGATGAGCTCTTGAGGTAATTCAAGCTCATATGCCAATTTCCCAATCCTCCTTGTGATCATGTATGGTCCAATGTACCTCGGTGCCAATTTGTTATCCACATGAAACCTCTTCGTCCCTCTGAGCGGGAATACCCTCAGATGGACGTAATCACCGACTTCAAAGGAGACATCTTTTCTTTGTGGATCAGCATAGCTCTTTTGTCTGCTCTGTGCTATCTTCAAGTTCTCTTTCACTTTTGCCACATTTTCTTCAGCTTCAACAATGGAGGCTGAACCGAAAAAGGTCCTCTCCCCCACCTCAGACCACATCAACAGGGTCCAACATTTCCTACCATAAAGGGCCTTGAATGGAGTCATCTGCAGGCTAGCTTGGTAGTTGTTGTTGTATGAGAACTCTGCATACGACAAGCACTTCTCCCGCCCAACCATAGGTCTGAACACATGCTCTTAGCAGATCCTCAAATAGTTGGTTCACTCTTTCTGTTTGACCACCAATATCATGGTAAGCTGAATTGTACCCCAATGAAGTTCCCATTGCATCTTGCAAACTCTACCAGAACTGTGTGATGAATTTTGGTCCTTTGTACGATATTATGCTTCTTGGTGCTCCATGCAACCTCAGAACCTTCTCGACGTAAAGCTGAGCTATTTTACTCACGGGATGTGTAGCCTTGATAGGTATGAAGTGAGCTACACTTGTCGATCTATCCACGATGACCCAAATAGCATCATTCCTTTCTTGAGTTCGGGGCAATCCCGTAATGAAGCTCATTTTGACATCATCCCACTTCCAAATGGGAAGATCTAACGGCTTGAGCAATTCAGCGGGCCTTTGGTGTTCGGCCTTGATTCTCTGACATGTGTCACAAAGGTACAACAAACTCTGCAATTTCTGCTTTCATCTCGCTCCACCAGAATCGACTCTTCATGTCTTGGTACATCTTGGTACATCCTGGGTGGACGGAGGTCTTCGAGTTGTGAGCTTCCGTCAGGATCATGTATCTAATCTCTTCACCTTGAGGCACACATATCCGATCTTTCAGCCAAACTGTTCCTTGGTCATCGATAAGGTAGTCAGGGGCTACTCCTTTCTTGATTGACTCAATCAACTCCTTAGTCTCTGCGCGCACGCTTGCTGATGTGATCCTCGAGGTCATCTTGCTCTTTCATCTCATTCAACTGACCTTCTTCGACGATCTCCAGCTTCAACTTCTCAAACTCTCGATACAATTCCGGTTGTCTCTCATTCACCCTCAGGTTGTTGCTATAACCTTTATATGATTTTCCAGCTGATAGTCCTTGTTCATCACTAACCATCTCTTCTGCTGCAAATTTAGCATCGATTGGGTGAAGAAGTACTTCAGATTCTTCCGATCAGTGTAGATGTCACACTTGTTGCCAGGCAAGTACTGTCTCCAAATTTTCAGCGCGTAGACAATGGCTGCCATTTCTAAGTCTTGAGTGGGGTAGCTCTCTTCATGTTTCTTCAGCTGGCGAGAAGCATATGCGACGACCTTATCATCTTGCTTCAGCACACACCCAAGTCCCTCTCTCGAAGCTTCACAAAACACCACAAAGCCCTTGTGGGTGTCAGGTTGGGGTAACACCGGTATAGCGGTGAGTCGGGACTTGAGCTCCTGAAAGTTGGCTTCACTTTGTCCACCATACAAATGGTACATTGTTCTTGAGCAGATCTGTCATTGGCTTTGCAATCTTCGAGAAGTTCTCAATATAACCTCTGTGCCATTCGAAGGAAACTCCTAATCTCGGTCATGTCCTTCGGTCGTTGCCATTCTGTCATTGCTTCAACAGGCTCAGGGTTCACATCTCCTTCTTCAGTCATGAGCATCTGGTGTGGAAACACACTCGGATACACACAACTCGTGGGTAGTTCTTCCATGGTTCTTTCGGTGTTGTGGTACACCATCAGTGCATCATTTCCATCTTCTTCCACCAAGTGGTTCAATCTTTCGTGAACTGCTCCCTCAGGTGCCTTGTCATGTGGCTGGGCTGTCCTTTTAGGAGGTCTTGATGTCTTCGTTGACTTAGACTTGTTCCTCCGGTTCTTTCCGGGGCATTCGAACGTTCTGTGTCCAAGTCCTCTGCAGTTACGACATCTGATCACAAAGCTTTTAGTGGTACCGATCTCCTCAGGTTGCTGCTCCAAGGTGTTTCTGTCCTAAAGTTGGTAGAAGTCTTGCTTGATGTCCTTGCTCGGGCTCTGGGATGACCAATCACGGTGTTTTCGACCTCTCATTCTTTTCTTGCCCTTCATGCATTCTTCATGTATTCTTCTCTCTTCTTCCAAGGCAATGGCCCTATTCACCAGATGACGAAGTGACTGATTCTCACTTGCTTTCAAGCTCTTGCGAAGGCCATAGTGGAGACCTCGCATGAACCAGAACTGCTTCTGGTCGTCAGTCTTGGTGTCATCTTCAGCATAGCGCATCATCTTCATGAAGTGTCGCTCATACTGTACCACCGTCATGTTACCTTGAGTCATGGTACGGAACTCTTGCGCCTTCGAATCATTATCTCACGCGTAAACTACTGAAAAGCCTTGCAGAACTCCAACCAAGTGATGTGGGTTGGGTTCGGATGGCTGTCGGAGTAGTTGTCCCACCAGGATTTAGCTGATCCCTCGAGTTGGTGTGCGGCGATGGCGACACACTCCTCGTCAGTGCAGTTGGTGAGGTCGAGCTTGCTCTCGATCACCCTCAACCAATCATCAGCATCAAGCGGATCATCCGAGTAACTGAAGGTAGGAGGCTTCAGTCGGATAAACCTCTCGACCTTCTGCATGAGGTCTTCCTCTGGCGGACCTTGGGAATTTTCACCGTTGATCTGGCGTTCGACGGCTTCAACCATCCTCTACAACAGCTGAGTCTGGTTTGCCAGCACCTCAGCTATGTCGGGCGATGGTGGTGGTGGTTGCACCACTGGTCGATGGCCATGAACCTGGCCGGATGTGCTCAGACTCATCCTTCTTCAGCGCGTTGAGGCGTGCCAGCAGACATCCTGATCTTCTCATGGACATCCTTTGAAAACAGGATTAGGGAAAAGAGATTTTAGAAAACGTCACTCACCAACCAAAATGGGGTCTTATACAAACATGAAAATTTTTACTAAGTATATAATCCTACACTCAATAGTAAGAACCATAATAAGATCCAAAGAATCTCGATAAGATGCAAGCACCCAAACATTCATTACATTATAGCAGTGCTATCTCAAGGCTGACTCCACTAACCATTGAGATCTCGCACACTAATCGGTAGCTACTTCGTGGCATTTCAAACGGGGTGGACTCTAATCTTAGTGGTTCATGGCTTCTGATTAGTCCACGTAAGAGATTGCTTTGGCGTAGGTAAGATAGAAGTGTTTTTCCAAGAAAAGAAGGCAAATTTAATATAGTTCAAGGGGGTATATATAAAATAGAGCGTATAGAATGTTCCTAGGCTAACAGCCAACCTTAGGTTGCGTGCTACGGTCAAGTCTGGCTCACGATACCACAACGACCGGATTTTTGGTGAGAAAACCCGACTGCACCCTTGTGATAGTCCCCTGGATCATCCGCTATCACGCATGTAACTCATTACGGAATATCATTTCCATACAACGATAACAGACAAATTAAAATATATTACAACCGAAACATCTCGGTATACTATTTTAGTACAAGCCCCTTGGGCTAAACGACAAGAAGAAATCCTGCGCAGCGGTAACTAGGGCTTCAAGTCTTCATCCTCGATCTCCACCACAGGCATCCTTGAGCGAAACATCACAACCCTTCCTTCATGGAATCAGAGACTCTAAACTCACTCCAAGTCCGATCCTCGACACTCACAAACTATCCCCAAGGATTGGGATAGGTTCACGTCACCAACCGTATGCAAGCTTTAAGTGGCCTAAAGCTAAAGGTGTGAAAAGTAGTCAAGGAGCAAGCTCGGGTTTCCTATGCAAAGCAAAGCAAAAGTAAATCTCCATCATCCCAACTATATCACAAAGACCACGGCTCTCCCAGGCATTCCAGGGCTCTGTCTCAAGCTCACCTCCAAAGCTCTCGAGTCGATGGGAAAGCTTCTATCCTTCCCATCTCAACGGCCAACGCCGATCCTATTCTGAACTAGTAGCTCTCACGACCCAACCTATAGTTTTAGAAGTGGGGAGATAGAAATCCCAAAACACTAATCGGTGTAAACGTAGGAGTGTCCATAACCGAGGACGCAGCTATACATATAGATCAAAACTCGCAGAGTGTGTACACTGACCCACTTTGGTCAGCAGACGGGTGGCGCCGCCTTGAGACATGACCCACAACCACGACTCACTAGCGTAACGGGGGACCGTCAGATTCTGTTCGACCCATTCGGAAGACCGAACGGCCCCGGATCGTGAACCTCTAACCGCCAAAAGTGGTGTCGAGGGTCTCAAACAAGGCTGACAGCCAGCTCCGCACACCCTTGTGAAACGGCAAGCCCAATCCTAACACGCTTCTCCCGCAGAGCTGGTACCTCCTAACTAGAGAATGGCTAGAACCCTTCCCATAGGGTAAGTGGTGCGCACGTCAACATATTCCCATGAAGCATAGGTTCCACCGATACATCTAGACCAGAGCAGCAAGTCTACGAATGCGTCTCCACCACGTGGTCCGCTATGGCACCCATCACAGGTATCGCCGCTCCAAACTCCTCATTCCGTAACAGTAGGAGGCGTCCAAGGTCACCTCCTGTCCCCAACCCGAAAGTCGGTTGTTGTTTGCTTACTCCAGCCGGGGGTTCGAAACTCTCCAAGTTTTCCCAACCCACAACTCACGCCAAGAGGTTTAAAACCACATCTAATCCCACACATGCATGGCATAAGCTCAACAGATATACACGCATATATATATAGTATAGTAGTAGTAGGTCAATCAAGGACACGATATCAAAATAGGCTATGCAAGGTTCATCATCATCATGCGAATAAATAAAGCGCTAGCATTCAAAGTCGGATGGGCGTGAACACCAGTGAGCGAGTAGTCGTCGTAGTCAACGTAGTCGTACTCGATCTTACGCTCTCCTCGGCTCCTAGCTCCTAGATTCGCATAAATAAATAAATACGAGAGCTAATGCAAATAAACTCCAAAGATAATCAATAAGAGCCAAAAAGAGAGCAAATACTAGCCTAACGGGTGCTTCATAATTTTAGAAGAGTAAAGAAATTGATTTCATATTTTTCTAAGGTAGAATCAACTTATTATGGATTTTCAAATAAATAAAATCTTTATTTGATTGATTCCGATAAAGCATACAAGACACGCAACTTAGAGGATCACATATTAGCTCCGCAATGTGCCAAGCATCTAACGCGGATAGATCTAGGCAGCAAGGTATAAGGATAAAGGCTGGTGGATTAAAGACCAAGATTAGCTTAGCACCGTGTAAAGCCCAGGTAAGCACTAGCAGCAGCTATGCTTACATGTTGAGGCAAGATCACAAACTAGGGAGAACTACGGGTTTAGCAGATATAACTAAAGACATAGCAGCTCGCGGAGCACAGAAACAACTGCTGGTCTGAGATGTTCTACTTGAGCGATGTTCTACTTGAGCAGACCAGGCCGGGCTGGGCAGAACAGCAAGCAACACAGAAACAAGAAAAACTTGGTGTGGTTTAACACCTGACGAACAGAGAGGTTACTTTGGGGCTTCGATGTGCCGGCAGGCAGCACACACAGGCACCACGAGGCAACAGCAAGGCAGCAACTAGACAGCAGGAAGGTAGCGATTTGCCGAGGTCATAAGGTTTCGTTGCGCGGCCATAACTGGCAACGATCAGCTGCGGGTGCTCAGGATCGGCCAAGGTGGCGACAGCAACTTGGCTTGTCGGGAAGATTTAAGCTGGGTTAAAAGAACAGGTTAGGCAGCTATAGTGCGAGCACAGTGCTCAGCAACTCCAGTTTGCGGTTCACGCATCACACCAAATGGGTTGCAGGCGGCTCATGGGCTGGCAAGCTCGGCCCTGAAGGCTAAGCCCTGACCTTGCGCCAAAGCGCGCGGTCTGGCTGCCATGCGCGGGCATGAGGTTAACCTCGGCCGGCGTGCGCGTCATCCGCTTGCTGGGGCGCGCGGCGGCGCGACTGCGACTAAGCGGCGGCGCATTCTTGCAAGGAAGAGCGCGGCACGAAGGCCGGCACGGATAGCAGCAAGCCGCAACGACGGCAACACGATGGACGATCAGCAACACAAGAGCAAAGACATGGACGTGTGGTTGTGCCCTCTCGCACAAACCATCGAACACGTGGTAGGTGTGCAAGAGTGCAGCTGTGGAACAGGCAACCAAGGCCTTTAGCTAGCACTCAAGAGGACACAGGCAAGCAAGCGGCCAAAGGAAAAGCACGGGGTACAGGTTGGGGCTTGGCCGATTTTTGAGTGCGACAAGCATCAGGATCGGCGGCATGGCGACGGCGAGCAGTAGGTACAGGAAAAGCACGGCCCTTGGCCGGTTCAAGGCAGCGGCGCGGTGAGACTGCACTGTGGCGGCTCGGCACGCACGCGTGCTGGTGTAGGGCGGCCGAGCTCAGAAGCGCCGCTGCGGTCATGCCGGTGAGCGCAGCGCACTGGTTTGTCCAGAGCTCTGGCGTGGACATGATTGGATAGCGAGCGGATACAAGATGAAGGCGTGGCCAAAGTTGGTTTGCGTGGAGGCGAGCGCTTGACGACGGCAGCGGTACCTACAACGCGAAACGCACAGCTCAATGGCTGGCACACAGAGGCGACGGCGGTGAGCGGCGGCGCGTTGCAGAGCCGGTGTATCCATCACAGGTGAGTACGATTCTCCCCTCGGCGCGAAGGCCGGGTTCCTCAGCAAGCGAGTGGGGCGACGGTGCTCACCTGGCTGTCTGGGATGCGGCGGGCACCGTCGGTGAAGAGGTGGAGCAGGGAACGACGCAGCGGGGATGGGGGGAGGCAGAGCAGAAGCGGCGGTGTCCTCCCGGTCCTGGCGTCGAGGCCCTTGGATCGAGCTGCCCCGGCTCCTTGGCGTGGTTGACGACGTCGAGGCACACCGCGGACGGCTCCAGGCTTCCACGGCGCCCGTGGCAGGCCGGCAGCTCCGGGACGGCGAGGTCCTCCTGCGCGGTCGGCTTCGTCTTCAAGGCAGCAGCACTCCCTCCTCCCTCCTTCTCCTCTTACTCTTTCTTCTCTTCTTCAACTGGTGGCAGGGGCTGGAATTGGGGAAAAATCCCTGAGGCGCCGAACAGGTGAGCCTGTGCGTCCGGTCCTCAGCTCCGGTTCCGGCTCCCAGCGGCCCCTTCTCCGGCTCCTTTCTCCCTGTCCCCCCTTCCTTCCCCACTCTCCGCAGCGAGCATCAGGCGCAATCCCCATGGGCGGCGGATCCTGGGAAGAGGCCGGGCGGATGGGATTTATGGGGATGCGGCTAGGGTTTGGCGGCGTGGAGCGGGCCGTGAAGCGGCGAGGCGGCGTGCGCATCCGTGGCTCCAGCGGCGGGCGGAGGCCATGGGAGGTCCCCAGCGCCTGCCAGCCATCCTCGGCCAAGGCGTCACGAGGAAAAAGAAGAGAGGAAGGGGAAAAGAGAAAGGGCGCTGACAGGTGGGTCCCCGACGTCATAGAGACAAGAGAGAGGGGAAAGGCTGCAGCTGCGGTAGGGGATAGATGAGCCGCAGATTGGCAGGCCTAGCGGGCTGAACGGGCCGGCGAGGTTGAGGTGGACCGGCCACAAAACCTCAGGGTGCGCCGGTGAACTTCAACAGCGAGCTTAGCCCAGATTAGATAGAGGATTAGGCCCAGCAGAGAGGGAAAGGTTTTCCTATTTTCCTACACTCACATATATATAATTCAAATCTGAATTTGAATTTCAGATTTGAACTCCACTCAAGTAAAATCCAAATAAAATCCAATAACTCCAAAATAAATCACACTAACATTTATACTTCCTAAAATTTATATTTTAGCACAAAATAAATCTAGGAAATTGGGATGAGGTGAGAAGACAATCTTATAAATTTTAAACGTGCACACAATTTCACCAAAAATTTTGAAATTCACATTTTCACAATTTAAAACACCTCAAAAATACGGGATGTTACATTACCTGTCCAGCGAAGGTGATGCACAAATGTGCCGTCTCTCTCCTCTTCATGCATTTGCCGCTTCCTCCGCAAGGTGAGCAAACCGTGGGCCCAACCTCTGCACCCAGCGGCGGCTCCTTCCCGCGCAAGCTCCACCCGGCAGTTGGAGCGGCACGGGTCCAGGAGGTTCGGCGGCAGCGGAGGAGCGCACGAAGGAGGTCCGACGACCCGCGGATGACGACGGCGACTCAAACCCCGCCTCGCCCACCGCTCTTCCTCTCCTATTTCCTTCATTTCTTGTTCTGTTGTCGTACATGGCAAAGACGACGGTGCTCCGCTCGGCTCGACTAATCTCGGCCACTAATCGAAGGTGGCGGCCAACAGCGCACGCTTGGCTCGACATCGTGGTGGCGTCGGCCTGCTCCGGCTTTGCTTCTAGGCGGCGAATCAGGTCAGCCAGCGGTGGTGCTCTACTCCGGTGGCCTCTGCAGGTTGCGGCGGCGCTACGGCGGCAGATGGTGGACGACGGAACTAGTGCCGACGAGAAGGATAGCGGCGTGTCCGCCGACGAGGAGGAGGGCGACACATCCCTCGGTGAGGCGGCGCTCAGCAGATGAGGCGGAGCTGAGAGCGGAGACTGAGGGGAAGGGGAAGGAGGTGGTTTGCATCCTGACTGTTGGAGGTCCGAGATTTTTAGGTGTTGGACCTTTCTCCAGTACACTACCCAAACCCACAAATGGGTCTTGTATTTGGGTTTTAGTGTTGGAGTCATGTTTAGATGTGTACATTTGCATTGCAAATTCATCACATCAAATTATGTACTCATCACATCGAGTCATATTTTTTCTCACAGCACGTGTTTCATTGCACACTTTTTTCACAATTGTACACCTCAATGCACTGTCATTCGCGTGAATTTAAACAAGACCTAAGGCTAGTCTCAATGGAAGTTTCATTGACATTAATTATCATGTCACGCCATCAATTTTACTTATGTGGAAATATATTATGAGAAGAGAGAAGGGGGAGTTTCATCACCAAACTCTTGTGACACAGTTACCTAGTTCTCAATCTAGCTAATTGTGCAGTGAGATGGTGAAATGGTGTGCACAGAGACTGGACTAAATGCATTCAAATAATTAAAAAAAACCTAACTGCATACAAACGGAAGAAAATTCTTCAATTCAAAAATAACAAAAGGAAGAAAATTGACCAATATGAGTGCTCGACGACTCCAAAGTCAAAATAAATGCTCGACAAATCAATAGTACCCCTCGGTTCGTTTTTTTTAAAGGAAATACATTTTTGCAGCTACAGAAAGCAGCAATTGCATTTTTTTACAAGCAGAGAAAGCGATTCTTTTGCGCCGGTAAAATGTAGATATCATCAGCTTGCTTGCTTTTCTTTCTTTCTTTCTTTTTTGACAACGTGGTGCACTAATAACCATTTTGAGATTTTCGATTCGAACTTGAATGAAAAATCTAGTTTGAATGAGAACTCGAAAGTTTTAGTTTTAGTTTATTCATGGATAATTTAAAGTTCCTCAACTAGTCAACCGAAATGGTTATCTAATTTTCTTGTTTTTATCAGTAATAATATAATAGCATCACCCCATGCGTATCTCATGATGACAAATAACACGTTTTTTCTACTTCACACCATGAAAGATACATTTTCGGTGATAGAAGATTGTGAAATAACTTGTGATTATATAATGTATTAGCACTCCACCGAAGATCCAAAACATCTGTAATTAAGTGCACGATTGCATAAATCCCGGTCGCCCGAGCAGTCGAGCACCCGATAGTTCGTTGTGCTTTTTATCGAGCACACGCGACGAAGTCATAGTTCACTATGTGCTTTTGTGGGTGCACGGTGAAGTCATAGTTCGTTGTGTGCATTTTTTTCACACAGCAAAGCAATAATTTTTTATCATACTTCGTATGCGTTTTTTCGACACACGCGTCAAGTCAAACTCAGTGTGAAAGCACACACTGAACTACTTGTTCGCCGTGTGTTTTTCTCATGTGAACACTCACACTAAAATGATCTTGATATCGCTTAGAGGGGATGAATAGGCGTAATCTGAAAAATGTCACTTTAAACAATTTTAATAGTAAGGTCCGGATACTCCGGAGTTTAGTCCGGAGTCTAAAAAAAGTCCGGAGTCTCTGGAGAAACCTCCGTAGTTTCTAGACAGCACCTCACGCAGCGGAATTGCATACTACCCCAACATCGGTGCCACCGGTTTTACCAACTCGGTGCCACTGAGTTTGCCTCGTAGTGACTCCCTTTTGGCCTTCTTCTTGCTTGCTTACTTGAAATTGATGTCCACCGGGTTTGTCTGGCAGTGACTCCCTCTTACCTTCTTCTTGTTTGCTTGCTTGAAACTCATGTACACTTGGTGTGTAAGCTAAGAAGTGTTTCTTATATGATAAAAGACGTTGCTGCACTTCAATCTAGTTGTCATTCAATACACTAAAACCCACTTAGAGTCTAGATGTCTTTCAGTCACAACAAAGCATAAAAAATCACCTTCCACACTCTAAACTTTTCCCCACTTCACATACAACATGTGATACTCCATGTTAAATTTTGGTATATTTTTGCACTTGTTTGATAAATTTAACCAATTAATTACATTTCAAATTTGAACTGCAAGTGTTAGGAATAATAGAATAAAATGAGTGGAAAATGATATTCATGTTATTTAACCAAATACCTTGCTGGTGAAATCGAAAGAAATTTCTAACACTACAAGAAACTATTTAATCCGTGATGCAATCATTCTGTCGCGGATCATTGAAAATTGTCAAATCGAAATCGCGTCGTGATTTATTTAAAGTTTCCTGGTGGAATGGGCATCATTAATTAAATCGGTCCACGACATTTCTTCAAAAATGTCGCGGATTGAAGCGATCCGTGACGATCTTTTATCGTCGCAGAACTGCCCGAAGCCCAGTTAGCCCGGTCCAAAGCCTAGTTTTCGTGACGAAAATAACCATCGCAGATTGCTACTGACATGGACGATGATATGTGGCAGTCTACATAGACGGTGACATGGCTGCTACATGGACGATGACGTGGCTATTACATGGACGATGACACAACTGCTACATGGATGATGACATGGCAGGTGACTTGTCAATTGATGACGCGATCACAGCCATCAGAACGACAATGGACGACTCATATTAGTAGGCCTATGTGGGTCGAAATGGGCCCTTATTTGCATTCGATGCTTAATCATTTTCTTTTTCTTTTTATTGCACAACTGTGAAGTAACACATAAAAGTAATGATAATATATACACCAAGAAATTTTTTATACACACTATACAACATATAAGTTGTACTGTACGAGTAATTCCAAATTGACTTATATGTACCTCTAATAAGAATGTTTTATACACACTATACAACATTTGGTATTTTCTATCATATGAATGAACTTCTGTATGTTTACCGAAAGTAATTCCAAATTTACCTATATGTACCTCTAAGAAGATTCAAAAAACCTATATTTAGGCGTCTATGGTCCATTCTAGCCCACATATAGAAGATTGACAAAAAATTCAATTGACTTATAGGAAAAACTCGAACTTCTACTAGTCACCTTATTATAAAATAATGATAATAATACCGAAAACTTCTCCAAAAATTATGTAAATTGTCATATAATTATTTTATGGATGTACAAGCTTGAATAAAAAGTTTCATAAGATTTTGTGAAAATTAGAGTATACATTGTTCATAAACTAAATAGTTCATCACATTGTTTCATAAAACTCAACTTGAACTTCAAAGTTTGTACACACTCAAGTAATTCCGTACCCCATGGACACCTCAAATTTGGATGCAACCTTACCCTTACTCTCCTATTAGTATTTGGAGATTTAGATTTCTAATTGTCATGAAAAAAGTCGTTTTTCTATTTTTTTTTCTAAAACCTAATTAATACACCCTTGTGAAGTAACATGAACAAATATTATCTTACACACCCTCAAAATATTTTTCTAATGTAACCTACAATATATAAGTTGTCATCTAGGAGTTTCAAGAATTTGCAAATAGAATTGCTATTTTCTATGATATAAATGAATTTCTGCATGTTTACCTAAAGTAATTCCAAATTGAGCTATATGTACCTCTAATAAGATTCAAAAAATTCAGAAAAACTATATTTAGGTGCGCCAGATTAAATTCCGACAGTGGCCAGGGTGTGGCCAGCCGTGGCCGGGGCACGACTAGGGTGCAGCTCGACGTAGTTGGGGCATGGCCGGCTGTGGTCAAGGTGCGACTAGCGCTGGGCGTGGCCGTGGCTGTGGTGCGGGTGCGCGCGCCCACCACCACCACCTTTTTCTGTTTTTTAGTTTTTTTTCAATTTTTTCAATTTCTTTAATTCATAACATGACTATTTGTTATTTGTTGATCTTTTTTAGATTTTTTCATTTTCAAAATTTTTTCCATTCATAAAATGACTATTTGTTATTTCTTGATCTTGTTTTAGATTTTTTCAAATTTATCATTTTTTCCATTCCTAACATGACTATTTGTTATTTGTTGATCGCGATGAATCTGCTAAAATGTCGTAGTGTTGTGGGCTGGATTGCGACGAATTTAACAAATCGTCACTACTGTCGGGCTTCAATATCCATCAGTGCATATCCGAGACGAAAAACAGAAATGCGTCGCAGATGCGGTGCTCTTTGTGATGTTCTCTCGAGAACGTCGAAAGTTTGTCACGAATTAAATAGTTTATTGTAGTGTAACAACTTGGCCAAGAAACACGACCACGACCATGTGTTCGAATAATTTTGAAATTCTAAAAAATTTAAATCACCTTGTTTTAAAGTTTGCGTTTCATATGCAAATCACGTTGATAATGAGGGGAATAAAGTGAGATTTCAGACGTTGTTTCAAAGCATTATATTACAAGTTTTAGGTATAGGGGTGGCAACATTATTATTAGCATAAGCATTGTACAGATCATTCACCAAAAGAGAGCATCTCGTATAAAACATTGACTAAGTTTGAGTTGAGTTTTATAACCTATACAAATTTTGTATTCAAGCAAGCTAGTAGAGAACAGACTACAATTATGCACACATGAGCATATATAGCAAGTAGCAACTGATTCCAAAGAACAAGACAACAAATTATGTGACAATGAATGGACGACACACAACTTTATATGCTATCCATCCACCTTCCTAAGGCAAAGGGGGAATCACAAACTCTATCTGCTATGACTCGGCATGGGAATTCTAACAATTCTGTCAAATGGCCATGAGGTTACAAAGTACACAGAGTGCACTTGTTCCTGCTTAAGCTGATACCTGATAGCCATGATCCTTTCATTCTTAATTGATAATATCATCATCTAAATGCATTACTCACATTTCTTGTTAATCGCACGCAGGTAAGCTAACATAGTAGTATAACTACTCCTAAATTTCTCACAATTTTACCACCGTGGGAACAAATGAAGCTACAAAATACAATGCGTATGGAGAACAACACCACACCTGCCATCCATGAACTGGTTGAGAGCTGTTGTAGGTCGCAGGGAATACCTCGAGCTCGTGGTCGAGCAAGCCGCCGCATGGCCGCCAGCGGCTAGTTCCGGCATGTACTCTAGGTCGCCGGCCTCCTCCCGCGTGGCTCGCTACGTGGCGACAATGGTAATGAGCCCAGTGCTGAATCCCTCGCATGAGATAAGGTGCAGCACCGAAGTTCCCAAGAAGGTCGCAATCATCTTGAGGCGTCGTCGGTGGCGACCATGCGTGGAGCTAGGAGCGGCGTGCCGCCCTTGTCCCTTTCCGTAACCGACACCATTTTCCCTGGCTGTAGGGGTGGATATCGAGCCAACTCGGCTCGTTAGTGGCTCGTCTCGTTATAACTCAGCCCGTTTTGGCTCCGCTCGTTATAGCTCGTTAAGGTACCGATCTAAAAGCTGAGCTCGGCTCATTTGAAAGCTCGAGCCAGCTCGTTAGCTCGTGAGCCATAGCATAAAAAATTTGACCATTGATCAAATATTGAGGTAAACTATAAACATATATTGGTCTATATTTTATATAACTTCTAACAAGAAAAAAAGAAACAAGGCACGTATAATCTATCTAAGCATTAAATAAATGATTAATGAAGTTCATCCAGTAGCAAAACACTTCATGCGACCATGCAGGAGCAGTGCAACACCACGTGCCAACACTTTGTCACTCAAAAATTATCATAAGTTGAGTTCATCCAACAGGAAATTAAAACACTCCATGCAACAACACTTAGACACTTCATCACAGTATTTTGCTATGCCGCTAAGTAAGGTTGGCTCGCGAGCAGCTCGCGAGCCAGCTTGAGCTGGCTTGTTATACGACCGAGCTGAAACCTTAGCTCAGCTCATTTAAAAATCCTAACGAGCCGAGTCGAGCCGAGACACTAACGAGCAAGTGTTGACACATTTTATCTTATATATTTACAAGTCAACTAAACATGAGAAAAGGGCATAATTGTTAATACCAACTTAGAATAGGGTGTCACTAATAGTTTTTCTAGAGTTTTGGAGAATTCTATGTCTTGCAGGGACTAATCAGAAAAATACGAAAGGAATGAAATCTAGAAGGCTCCAGAAGGCTCCGGAACTCAACGTGACTTGGCACCCTGTTGACGGCTGTTAAGTACCACTTTTACACCATCAACTCCTGCATTAAATAAATAAAAAGTGAGCATCAACACTAGGATAGGGGTTTATACTGACAATTTCCACAAGTGTTGGTGTTTATATCTTTTGTTGCAGGACACATGTAAATTCACATGGAATGATATAGTTGAGAGCAAGTAAACCAATAGCACAGATATGACATCATCATAAACAACCTCAAATGCCAAATTGGCCTACACCATTGTGACGGGCTCATCGAGACGATCGAAATGGATATATCATTTGCATACATCAGAGCCCGGATGAGAGAGATATTCACAAGACATCATGTGGACCGGTGGGACCCACCACCACGCGTGGCGGCGTCGCCACACAGCACCCACGTGGCCATGACACCTCACCGATCCAAAGAAGCACACTCTCGACCAATCAGGAGCAAGCACGCGGATCCAAGGGCCCACAACCACAAGATAACGGGCTAGAAACAACGCAAACACCCCCATACCCACCTTGGGACCCACAGCGGCACACGGACGAAAATCGGCGATCGGGCCACCCGGATCCCCGATCGGCCGAACCCACTCGAGGCCTCTCGCCGCCCTTCACGTGTCGTCGCCTTGTCGTGATGAGCCAAAGGCGGTGCGTGTGTATGCCCGAATATCCGCCCGAAAGCCTGCAGCTCCTTCTCATGGAAGATTCACCAACTTGGCCCCCACTCTTCTGTGCCACATGTCACCACCTCATTGGTGCCTTGGTGGCGCCCAAGGCAGCCTAGGGAGCTTCTCTTGGCCTATAAATATGAGGGGAGGGGGTAGAGAATAGGACACACTTCACCACTTCACCCAAGGATGAGTGCTTCCCTTCAAAGGAGAGGCCTCTCCTTGGTAGATTAGAGAGTAGGGAGAGAGAGAGTGAGTTGTATTTCTATGGATGCTTGTTCTTCAATTAGAGTAAAGTAAGTATTTTCGCATTTCCTATTTAGGCTAAAGTGTTATTCGTACTTGAGTGATATGTTCTTGTGTTCTTCGCGTGTTCATCATTTAGAGGTGCTTGTTCTTCACGAACACGCCCTCTCGATTTAGTTGATTAGGTAAACAAGTTTGTATCCCATTTGTATGATTAGTCTATTAGAATAAAGTGGATGCTTGCATGCTCTGATTAGAATAAAGTGTGTTCTTGATTCCTTTCTAATAGTTTATGCTAGGTTGCATGAGTAGCCTTTTTCCTCTGCTAGTGCGTAGATCACGGGTTTATACGTTAAATGCAAGTCGTCAGATCGTTGGAAGCTTAATGCGGACCGAGTGCTCTCTCGTATGCCTTTAGCTTAAGCTAGTAGTACCTATAGTGAGTGAGATCGTTCTCTTGGTCGTAGTTCTATCTCGAGGTGCCGTAGTCGCTGGTCCTGGCTACGGCGGTAACACAGTGAACGCGTTGTGATACGCTACCTGCGGTTATCATCCGCTCTGCTTATCCCAAGGTTAGGTAGAGGCAGTCCAGAGGTGGTGACAACCCTTCCGGCCTCATTGATCCTCCACCTGGATATAGTCGAGCTCCATTCCACATACCGGAGTCGCCTGTTAAGTCGTATCGGTATCTGAGCCAAGTTCTATCTAGAGATCGACCTTTAATCTCATCTATAGTGCTATCTTTAGGAATCCTCTCTATCCTTACCTCTTATCCGGGTGTGTCCTTGGGACCGACTATAAGTTAGTACACACATTCCCTTAGATTCGATACCCTTGGAATACTCCTGAGGAAAGCTGCTACATGTCCGTGCGCTTGCGGATTTATTCCGTTTGTCGCTAAAATACCCAACACACCCAAGAAAGAAGCATCCGGAAGAGGCAAGACCCACTCGGCGTGGGCCCCGAGGGGACCACCACGAGTCGGCCTCCCGCGCCACGTCGCCCTACTGGAATGTTCTTCCACCGCCTATGAGGATCAATCTAAACCGTATGTTAGGTCGGTTTGATCGTCTGGCTCATGGCATCCTCAGACTATATAAGCAACCCCCACCCGGTAGGCGTCGGCTCTCATCTGCTCATACACCGATCAAGTCATCAAATCGAGATACTACGCCCTAGAAACATCATATAGCGAGAGTAGCTAACTAGTCTAGATCTAGGAGGAGGCAAGGCGTCTTGGCTCTCGATCATCTAGAAGCTGGTCGAGATCGATCTAGCTTCGCTTTTAAGTTCTTCATAAGTTCTTCACATTTGTCAGAGACATATGTTCTTATCAATGATTATATTCGAGATTATGCTTTGGTGCTTATTATGATTACATGTTTAGCATAGTTGATTTACCTTTATATTCGTGTGGTATAATTAAGTATAGCCTCACCTAGATCATCATTAACATGGGTGAGTGGTAAAGATAAGTGTAAAGCGTGGTGCTTATCTGTATTTACTGCGATTGCACCCTACATCTTGGGTCGTGTGGTAGATCGTGGTGGTGGACACTATTGAGTCCTTTGCAATCCACCCCGTGTGTAGGACTAGTGGAGCCTTATACTATTTGGGTTGTTTCAAGTTTTGCCTTGATCCTCTGATTAGTCTCCCCATGCATTAGTATAATAGTTCTTCTTCCATGATTGTTAAATGTATTACACTAATCATAGTTTGCATTGACATATAGTTTAGGGTTACCGGGGTATCCATCGCTAACTAGGGTTGTGAATCGCTTCTCTCTCTATATTGACACTTTCTAGTGGCTCACTATGTTATGACTTGATCAATGCTATCATTATTATTATCTTTATGTGACTTACACTGTTTATAGTAATTGATATATTTTGGCCACTCTACATTACTGGAGAGATATGCATGTATTTGTTATTATAGATAAAAGACTTCTTTCCTGAGGTAGAATATAAATACGATACCTAGTTTTACTCACGGTTAAAATGCTACAATGGTATATTCATATCGTAAACTGCGGATATATATATATATATATATATATATATATATCTAGAGATCCAAGGCATATGTAAGAGTACCAATCCATGTGTTTTAGTGGCACTTCTGCCAGGGATGACAACCTAGATCGAGTTGTGCTATGACTTGTACTGGATTTATCTTTTAGTTTATCTGAAAGCAACATCTGATATACACTTAGCCTCATGTTAAGATATATCTTTGCATTTCTGGCGTCGTCGATAGAGATGGATCTTATATCTGTTTCTAGTCGATGACGTTAGTAATGTCAACAAACATTTTTGGCGCCGTTGCCGGGGAAAGAAAGTCTATAGCCTAAATAATAAATTTAGTAATAGCATGCATGCATCTCTCACATGTAATGTATCGAGAACCCAAATTATCATTACTTAAACAGGCTTACCCTTGTTCTTTCCACTTTTGTCTATCTGATTTCAAGGTAATGTATGAATAAGAATCTTCCAGACAACTTCGTCTCAGATCCAGAGAAAATCCTAAGGAAGGCAAGGTCCAAGCTCAAGTCTCGGCCCACGACCTCTGCTTTGGAAGATTCAACAGTGCGAAGCTTAACACCCACGTTCAAAGTAATGGCAAACAAGACCCTTGAGTACTCCGACCCCGGACAACATTCAGATCTGGTCCGTGATCGTGGGAACAGCTTTTGAGCTCAAGCACCGATCAACATGGTACAAGCTAGCCAATTTTGTGGAAAAGCTCATGAAGATGCCAACGCACACCTTCAACATTTCTTGGAGATATGTAGCACCTTCACGATCAAAGATGTGCCAAGTGATGCGTCCTACTTGCTTATTCCCATTCTCACTCTTGGGGGCGAGCGGCGATGGTTTTACTCCAACAAAGACAAACTTACAACTTGGACATTGTGTTCTACTGCCTTTCTGGCAAAGTTCTTTCCTATAGGCAAAACCAATGCCTTATGGGGAAAAATTTCAAGTTTCAAGACAACATGGCGAATCATTCAAGCATGGGAACGCTTCCAAGACTACATCTCGTAATGCCCACACCACTGAATGGAGAATTGGTTGCTCATGCGGACCTTCTACCATGGGCTCTCTACCAACACCCGTGAAACAATGGATGCTGCGGTGAGGTGTCTTCCCCCTTACACTTACTCAAGCTACTAACCTTGTGGAAAAGATGGCGTCCAACCAAGCTTGGAGCGAGGAGGCGTCAACCCATGAAAGAAAGAGGAATGCATCAGCTCAAGGAGGTAGATATCGTCTGCCAAAATGGACTTAATCATGAAGAGGCTTGAAGACAAAGCCCCACGAAGAAGGAAGTCATGCAACTCTTCGAATCCCGCATGACCTGTGAAGAGTGTGGAAACATCTGGACACTCGGATCAATGCCCTCAGGAGGAGGCGTGAACTACATCAACAACAACAATCAATATCGTCCCCAGAAATCAAGGATGGACCCAAGAGGCCCAACTACCTGGTAACTATTCGTAACTATCAAGGTAATAACTCTTCCAATAATTTTCCACCTTTAAGAGACTTAGTTCAAAACCAGGTAGAGTTATGGATAATCTCTAAGAAATTAGCTTCCAATGATAAAATGTTAGAAACTATTAGTAATAAAATGGAAAGCTTATCTTCCATTAAGAACCAACATAGTTTTAATAAAATGATAGAATCTCGAGATATCTCGGGGCATCATCTGTTCCCAGCTAACCGAGGTAAGATTACGGGCCGGTAGGAAGAATTAGAATCTGCAAATCTTGTCGACATCTATTATGCAGCACGTGCGCTAATAAGATGTAAGAAGGCCCAAAGTGGACCTGACTGGGCATGCCCACCAAGAGAGGAGATCTAGGAAGGCCAGTCATCACTATCACTATTGGAGCCTACACTTTCGAGAATGCACTTTGTGACTTTGGGTCTAGCGTCAACATAATGCCCAAGGTAATATGAGAAAATCAATGGTTCACCTTTATTGTACACAACCATGTGCTTGCGCTTGCGACTGTCACTATGCTACCCCGAGGGCATCCTAAACGACATATGTCCGGGGTAGGAAGTTCCTACGTAGTGACTTCGCCCCAATCATTTTGGGACGTCCTTTCCTTGCCACTGTTAAAGCCGTCATCTACGCCGACACTGCGAAGATCGTCTTCACCATCAACGGGAAGAAGGAGAGATTCAGTTTCAAGAACAAGATCCTAAGAGCTCCTGCACACCCCCAATATCCTTACCCTCAAGAGTACAAGCCAGCTGTCGAGAAGAAAAGGAGAGATAGAAGGAGGAACAAAAAGAACAATCAACCTCGACTACACGTGGAGGAAGTTTGGATGATCAACACAATTCAATCAGAAAACGAGAACTGTTTCCTTCACCACTGCTGCCAAAGTTAGACGACCCTGGAGTCCCATCAATCCACTGCTCCATCAATCAAAGGAACTTCCAGCGAGTTGTCTGCGACACGGGATCGGGCATCAACTTAATGTCTAAGGTAACTTATGAATTAATATACGGTGACCTGCCTTTGTATTCCACCTATATAATGCTGCAGATGGCGGACCAATCACACCGATTCCCGGAGGGAGTTGCGCGAGATGTACCTATCAAGATAAAAGATCACTATGTCCTAACTGACTTTGTAGTCATAGACATGGGAGATGAAGAGCAAGATCCTCCCATAGTACTTGGGAGACCGTTCCTGAACACCACCAGAGCAATCATCTACATCAGGACGGGCGAGATCCACTTCCAGTTCAGAACTGATAAGGTACGCTGCTACTTTAATACTTATATTGACTCTGAGCAGCCCAAGAAGAACAAGACGCGGAGACGCCTTCAGAAATTGCAACGCAAGCTGAACACGAAGTTGGCAGACATTAAGAACATTGAGGAAGAGATTAAAGAGATGTCCGCTCAGCTCCTACCATTCAAGAACTCGAACACATTACCCCGAAAGGTCTCCACCGAAGAAACAAGTCTAGAGGAAGAAAGACAAGAGTACACCTTCGGAAGACCAATCACTACCCACATCACTAATTGATCAATCATCGGCTACTACATCTACGCCATGGGAGTAAGTACTCAAAATTCTTCTTTGAGAGGTAACTCAAGATTTATCTGCATTTTTAATTAGCATTTTCCTTTAGCATTTTTACTTACCTATATTTGCATTAGAAAAAAACATAAAATGTTTTCGCATTTGTGTCTGCATTCTTAAGGCCCCATGTACTCCATTACCATGGTGACATAAAAAATAATAATATATTGCATTCACATGTTTTTGCTTTAGCATCCCTTTTTGCATATAAAAATTCACAAAAATATGTGGGCACATGAAGGTCCACACTTTTCAGAAAAAACCAAAAAGAAGTGGGCACATGAAGGCTCACAACATAATCCTAAAATTTGTTCCTTCGGGTATGTGCGAGATTAATATTTACAGGAAGAAATTAAGGAAAACCTGAAGGAAAACAAGTTTTAAGGATGGATGAAGGACTACTTCAAGATCTAGCTTGGGGGAGAGCACCCCCAGTTATCACGATAAGTATCATTATCCTATGTTTTGGTTAAAGAGTCTTAGTTAAAAGTCTTAGTATGAATAAATGCTAGAGTCTGCTAGTTGACTTTTCTTTTTAATGATGATCTTGATGATTTATGCTTGGAAATGATGAATAGTTGCTCCACCGTGATTCCTCTTAAATACTTAATTTTCAGACCTAGATTCTCCTAAAGCTTTAAATGCTTAATTTGCTCTAAACCCAAAACCCGTGGGAAGTACATACTTAATTTGAGTCTAGGCTTTGAAAGATAATTCATGAAAAGTTGAGCTGCTATTTATCATATTCCTAGAGAAGCTTGATTCCTGGTTTTTATGAAAAATCCTACATGATGAGTTCCTGTGTTTATGATCCTTGAGAGCTTGTCATACACATCAAGATCATTCCACTCCACCATTTATGCTGCTTCTAACCTGGAAGTACGCATTCTCCATCAAGCTACAAGCCATAAAATAGCTCATACGACTCTTGGATATGTCTCTCTCAATGTGTAAAAAGAGAAAAGAGATTCGGGGCTACATTCAAAAAAGAAGAGAGAGAAAAAGTGAGAGAGGGGAGAAAAGAACAAGTGTCATACTAGGCGAGAAGGGCCTACCCCCCTAAATAATAAATTTAGAGATGGATAATGGACACAAGTCCGAGGGCGAGAAGAGCCCAAATCTCTAAGGAGAGAGAAAAATGGATAAAAGTCCGGGCTTAGTAGAGCCCACCTCTCCAAGAATGGAAAGCCCAGATCTTAAAGTTCTAGAAAGAGAGATATAGTCCAAGAGCTAGAAAAAAGGCTAAAGGCTTACCACATTTCACCCTCATCCATTCAACACTATCATCCCACCATACATATCTTGCCAAGTGTGACTCCATGCTTGAGAAGGTCATACACAAGATCTCGAGTTTTATTTGAAAATCTTGCAAAACCCAGGGATGATAGTTGATCAAAGAATTTGAGATATCTTGCTTGACTTGATTGTTCTCTTTTAATCGCTTAAGATTTATGAAAAGGCTACACACCATGGTTAAAGGTAAGATGGATCAATCTTATTGAGGAGAATTTATTTTTGAAAATCATGGTATTTTTGAGGCATGAAAGCGTTGCCAGAACTCCCCGATCCTGCTATAGCATAGCTTTGCTAGGGACTAGCAAAGGGTAAGCTTGGGGGAGTTTGTTGACACATTTTATCTTATATATTTATAAGTCAACTAAACATGAGAAAAGGGCATAATTGTTAATACCAACTTAGAATAGGGTGTCACTAATAGTTTTTCTGAAGTTTTGGAAAATTCTATGTCTTGCGGACTAATCAGAAAAATACGAAAGGAATGAAGTCTAGAAGGCTCCAGAAGGCTCCGGAACTCAAGTGACTTGGCACCCAAGAAAGAAACATCTGGAAGAGGCAAAGACCCACTGGCAAGTGGGCCCGAGGGGCCCACCACAGGCAGTCGGCCCCATGGTGGGGCCGGTTGGCCTCCCGTGCCACGTCGCCCCTACTTGGATGTTCTTCCACCGCCTATGAGGATCAATCTAAACCGTATGTTAGGTCGGTTTGATCGCACGACTCATGGCATCCCTCGGGACTATATAAGCAACCTCGACCCCTGTGAGGCATAATCGCTCTCATCTGTTCATACACCAGATCAAGTCATCAAGTCAGAGATACTATGCTCTAGAAACATCATATGGCGAGAGTAGCTAACTAGTCTAGATCTAGGAGGAGGCAAGGCATCTACTTGGCTCCTGATCGTCTAGAAGCTGGTCAAGATACTGATCTAGCTTCGCTTTTGTAAGTTCTTCATAAGTTCTTCACATTTTCTTGTGAGACATATGTTCTTATCAATGATTATATTCGAGATTATGTGCTTTGGTGCTTATTATGATTACATGTTTAGCATAGTTGATTTACCTTTATATTCGTGTATGGAGTCGTATAGCCCTCACCTAGATCATCTGTTAACATGGGTGAGTGGTAAAGATAGTGTAAGCGTGGTGCTTATACTGTATTTACCTGCGATTGCACCCTACATGCCGGGTCGCGTGGTAGATTGTGGTGGTGACAGCACTATTGAGTCCTTCGCAATCCACCCCCTGTGTGTAGGACTAGTGGAGCCTTATACTATTTGGGTTGTTTCAAGTTTCGCCTTGATCCTCCGATTAGTCTCCCATGCATTAGTATAATAGTTCTTCTTCCATGATTATTAAATGTATTACACTAATCATAGTTTGCATTGACATATAGTTTAGGGTTACCGAGGAGAATCCTCGCTAACTAGGTTTGAATACGTTCTCTCTATATTGACACTTTCTCGGTGGCTCACTATGTTATGACTTGATCAATGCTATCATTATTATTATCTTTATGTGACTTACACCTGTTTATAGTAATTGATATATTTTGGCCACTCTACATTACACAACTAAGAGATATGCATGTATTTGTTATTATAGATAAAAGACTTCTTTCCACGAGGTAGAATATAAATACGATACCTGGTTTTACTCACGGTTAAAATGCTACAATAGTATATTCATATCGTATGCGCTTGCGGATACCCATATATATATATATATATATATATATATATATATATATATATATATATTCTATACCCGAGCAAGCCACCCACCATCGGTATGCACCACGCGCAACCCAGCCACCTGGTTGGTTTTTTTCACATGGTTTATTTTGGTTTTTCTTCAACCGGTCCTCCCTCGTCGATACACATCGTGCCTCCTAGGAATCCGGCAGCAGTTTTCCCGAGCCAATTCCGTCCCCCACCGTCGCCGCCGCGCCGCCCTCGGAGCCTGTCCTCCTGCGCCCCGTTCCGCCACCGCCGCCACCCACGCCGCACCCGACGCTCTGTTCCTCCGCCGCCGCTGTGCACGCCCCTCGTCTTCCTGCGCCCCGTTCCTCATCCGCCGCCGCCCCCGGATCACCGCCTGTTTGCGACCCCGTTCTGTCGTCGCTGCACTCGGTCATCCTCCAGCTCAGATCGGGGTTGAACGTGCAGCTCCTCGCCATCAGCCTCTGCTTCCTCCAGGTTTGGTCGGTGGACGAACAAACATCTCGTAGCCATCGGCCTGCGCCTCCTCCAGCTGCTTGAGGTTCCCCCTCTGATTCGACCTGCCTAGATTTCTCACGATTTCCCGATCTGACCTACTGCAGTACCCATCGTCGTTCCAGGATGCGCTTGCCCCCTTCTAGGTAGCGTCGGACAGATATTAATTCGGCAGTTGCCCCCTTCTAGGCGGCGTCGGACAGACATTACTGCAGCAGCAGGGGATTGTTGTTGAGCATGCGGAAGTGGGGAATCGGCCAACGGCAACGGCATCGAACTGGCAGCTGCGGGAGATCGACCAACGGCGACAACATCGAGGAAGCTGCTACGCGTTTTCTGGAGGTGAGCAACAGTATCCACATTACCGGATCAGACAGGATTTGTCATTTGTGTCTATCTGCTCTGCCGTGCAGCTTCGGAGTTGCAATTGCGTACAGTGGTGGAATTCCATGTATCATTTACAAATAAACCCCACCCAATTGTTTGATTTTGTGAGTGATGTATTTGATTCTCAATCCCAATTTTCTGCATCACCTAGCTGTTCAACGTGACTTTAGCTCTTAGTCCATCTGATTGATGCATGACATCATGTATAATTCCAGAAAGTTGCAGTTGCAGTGACTATACTAGCCAGCCAAATATTTGGTACTAGGCTAAGTCCCCTGGCTCATTTAATTGCCTAGCGCACTATATATGAAATCATATGGTCGGATCAATTGCACTGCTAATTTTCCCAGATGTCCTAAACTCTAAAGAGGAAATAATAGTTTGTTGTACTGTAGTTTGACTGATCAACATGGCTTGTTTCATCTAAATGCTTGTGACATGCCTTAAGCTTTTGCTTGATTTCTATGTAGGCAAGCATCTTTGCTGCTCAATGTTCTGGCATGTGAGCGCTGGAAGGAAAAATAATTGAAAACTGGTCACAAGCAGTTTGTACGGTCAAACTCTCTTCAGCTAGTCTTAATCTAAAAAAGAACTTCAGCTAGTGGAGGCACTACCACTCTGACAGTTAATCATGTAAAGGGAGAGAGTTGTAATTGTATTTGGCCATTAGTGGCTTAGCCTATGTCTCTTCCAATTTTTCACATGAACCATTTCTAGCCTGCTGTAACCATGCAGTCTCGCACTTAGTATTTGCCAAGCAACACCTCACTCACCCTTCTGTTGCCGTTCCGACCAATTGCTACTGTTTTACTCCCTATTGTAGTGAGATGGTGTCACTGCAAGGATAGCTGGTTGGAGCCCGCAGCCGATCCCCATTCCCAATTGACGAGCTGGGGTGACGAGCAGACCTTTGACAATGTGGCCCTCAATACCTGTTGGCTCCAACCCAAACACGGCCTGCGGAGCACACGCAGAGTACCTTCTGTATGCCTAGGTACTGATTGCTGAATGCCATACCATGTTCTTGCGAAGCGTCAGATAGAGCCTGCTCCTACTAGTTCAGTTTCGTTTCCAATTGTCATCAGTTTGTACTAAAGCTCCAAATCATATTGTTTTGCGCTTGCATTAGATGGGTACAACAGTCATTACCAGTTCAACTTGTGCAGTAAAGGCTAGATCAGAGTGTTGATTCGATGGTTTTCTTACTGAACTACATTGAATCCTGTCAATATCTCTTTCTTTATCAATATAGTACATAGGTACTCATATTTCATATTTAAGGTTTCCTGTTGTTCCAGTTTATGGTATGATTAGTGCATCTTCTTGTGTGCATGACAAATTGGTGCTCATGTGCTCGTAAATCCCAGATTTGATGAATATTGCTGTCCATATGCATTCTGAAATTTCAGTATCTGATGATGCATGCCACTTGTTTCCCCCCTTGTCACGAGCTGAATCTGGACTACCTCAGTCTCCCTGAGGCATGGAGCATACATATATATTGTGTGTTGCCGCGTGTAGTGGATGTTTTCCCTTAACTATCTTGTTGGCTGACTATTTACTTACAATAAGAGAACAAGCATGTAGGTTGTCTTTCACATGTACTTCTCATAACCAGGCTTATTAGATTTTGCATCTACATCGATTGAACCTGTCGTATTATGCACATAATGGGTGCATGACCATTCTGCTGAATCATGTGTTGTTCCGAACTATATTGACATCTGCCTGCAGCTCCAAGATCACATTGGAGCAGATTGGTCATAACAAAACGCTTGAATTTTGTTTGAAGAATTATGGAAGACATCCAAACAAGTTGTGAGATTGTGGTGAAGGCTGAAATATGTGTATGAATGTGCAGACTCTTCTTGTTAGCAAGATGGTTCATCATTCGTGCCTTTTTGAGACATCCAATTGTATGCCTATGATCAATTCAAAGAAATCATATGCTTGTGCCTATGTAGTCAAAGGCCCGTACGCATGTTTTTTAAACTTTCACTTGTACGCCGATATAACAGGCTAGATTCTAAGAATGAAGATATGTAAATTCTTCTTTGTACACTTTATTCAGATTTTCTGGATGCTAATTTTGTTTTATTACTTTATTCATATAGTTAAGCTCTTCAAATTCGTTGAAGGGTCCGTAGTTAGTCTTAGAATCATAAGACTTGTACCCTCGAGCACAAATAATGTAACTTGCAATTCACAGGATATCCTACAATCACAAACATTGGCATCCTCAAGCAGAAATAGCACTTGTAACTTTACATATCCTGATATCATAAATAGCTCTTAGAGAAATAGCAGTAATATAGTATACTATTCCATTTGCTGAATTGCGTGATAAATCTACATACATGTCTTGTCCTTGTCGTGCATGTGCTTGTGTGTCACGTAAAGCCAAATAAAATGGTAATTTAGTGCAACTTTCATTTGATGAATGGCAAGGCACGGAGTCAACGAGATCGGCACGTCTTCATCAAACCACGCACGCAGCTACGTGGTAAAAAAATCTGGAAACTGCAGGAGAGAGATCAGAGTTCGGGGCTGCGCAAAAAAGAAAAAAAAAACCACAAGGTAGGCACCGGAGAAAAACCGGAGGGGCAGGGGCGCGGGGTGGGAACGTGCGCGCGGCGTGCCGCACGGGGGGTCGGGTATGGAATAATATTCCATACCCTGGGTATGGAATAATATTATATATATATATATATATATATTCTTATCTAGAGATCCAAGACATATGTAAGAGTACTAATCCATGTGTTTTAGTGGCACTTCTGTCAGGGATGACAACCTAGATCGAGTTGTGCTATGACTCGTATTGGATTTATCTTTTAGTTTATCTGAAAACAACATCTGATATACACTTAGCATCATGTTAAGATATACCTTTGCATTTCTGACGCCGTCGATAGAGATGGATCTTATATCTGTTTCTAGTCGATGACGTTAGTAATGTCAACAGCGAGTATGATAGCTACGAGTTTTTCGTCTAGTCCTACTTGGCTGCAACAACGCGTCACGCTCGTCAGTCCCCGAGATCCCCGAGGCGGGTCGATTTCACGCGTCGTCGACGAGGCGGCTACCGACTCACCCTCTGGCTCCGACTCCCGGCGTCGCGCTCATATCTGGCCTCAAGACATCGGGTCCAGCCGCCAGCCCACCGGATCTGATCGCCGACGCTACCACTCTCGACGCGCGGTTGTGCCCCGGAGGCACCCTTCGCGTGGCCACCTTCACCGCTCTCGCGCCCCCACGCGTGGGGCTTGCCACGCCAACCCGTGGTGTCCACAGCTCAAGAGTGTCATGACACCTCGGCATCCACGCCATGCTTCTATGAAACGCCGCTAACGACATCCTAGGGTCATTCGAGTCTCCGGTACTCTCCTCGGCGAGGATGGAAGGGCGAGGTTGGGCTGGGCGGTTGGCGGTGGTGGCTAGGGAGACACCCGGTCGGAGGAGATAGCGACTACCGACGAGGATCGGAACATCCTTGGGAGGCGTGCGTCCGCGGCCCAACGGCGCGACAGCGGACTCGTCATCGTGTCGCGTTCCCTTTGTGGGGGTTATGGCGCCTGGTGCGGGTGCCTCTTAGGGAGGTAGCCGGGCTATCTTGTGAGTGGGGGTATGGGTGGGTGGGTAAGGTGATGCCAGGTAACAAAAATAGTACTTTTTGGTAGAATCGCTCTCCAAATTGTGATTTATATGGATCTTCCGCCCTATCCACCCCAAATTAGGCGACAGTGGTCCGACGTGAGCGGTAAGGTGGGCCCGATCCGGGTGAGAAACGTTTTCAATTATTTTTGATATTTATAGTATAGATTATCAGTAAAGTAGAGGAAAACTCATACACAAAGCCATTATTACCTGTCATATGTGGCATTTATTATATTATTATGTTCCTTTTGATATTATAGGGTAAAAAATATTCTTTCAAAACATCATACACATATCTATACATAAAGTTATATTTTAAAATTTTAGTTTTCGAGCTATTTGTTGCTTGAAAAGAATATAACATTTGTGAGGAGTCCGATACGTGCTAGAGTGAAAATTATATCGAGCGATAAAAAATATCACATATTGAGAAATGGCAATGCCGAGTGGCTGGCTGCACGCTGCTGGCTATTTGCATTGAGAAACGAGTCCAAATATAATTGAAAATGTGGTCAAATTATGGTTGTACGGTTGTCTTGGAACTCTTTTGCTTAGATTAAAAAATTAGAAATTTAATGAGTATTCTAGTTGAAGGAAATATAATAAGCTAAATTTTGTTGATTTTTCTAGCAAACATGTAGACATCAAATAAGTGCAATAAAATTTTAGTGATAGAAATAAAAAAACTGATATTTGATTGTAGCAACGCACGCGCTGACGCGCACTTTGCTAGTGTAAGGATGGAGGATATTATAATAGCTTAAGCATACAATTTTCCACTTGAACGCATAAATTTGGTGCCAAAACAAACATCATTGACATCTCATCATTGCAAGTAGAAAGAAAAATATACGAAACAACTACTAAATTGTATTGTAGATTGAGGCTAAGGGAAGAAGTGCTCAGATGCTTATAATTCCAAAACATTACATACATGTTGCCCGATTTTTCAAAAAAAAAACATACATGTTGCCGGTCGTGTCCCCGCTGCAACTGTAATTCTATATGCAGAGAAGAGCTAGTGTGTTTTGTCCTGCTGCTCAACAATACCTTACTATTGCTTGCTACTTGAAAGTCACATCACTCACATACATGTCTACATGTAATAGGATGAACATTGACACATTGTTCTACTCTGGTTGTAGATGAGGGGGTTCAGAAAATTTCCACGTGATACAAGTTCCGCCACTGATTTCTTTATTCCATATAAACAAAATTTTGTTCTATTTAAAAGGCAAAGCTGAGAAAGGGTAGATATAAACAAACATCTACACATTTGGAACAGACACGCACGGTGGCCTGCAGCCACAGATCGCTCTTCCTCCTCGCCGTGATCCCAAGCCCTCGACCATGTCCAGCTCCTCTGGCGCAGCGCCTCCGGGGAGCTCCAGTCGAAGTGGAAGAGGAGGCTGGCGAGACCGAGCTCCATGACGGCCATTCCAAGAGCTATACCTGGGCAGATCCTGCGGCCCGCGCCGAACGGCACGAACTCGAAGTCCGTCCCCTGAAGTCCACCCCGCCGTGGCGCCGCCATCCTCGAACCTCTCCGGCCGGAACTCCTCGGCGTCGGGGCCCCATATCGCGGCGTCACGTCCGATCGCCCACGCGTTGACCAGCACCATGGCGCCCCTGGGCACGTCGTAGCCGAGGACGCCGCGCGTCTCCTCCTGGCACTCCCGCGGGAGGAGCAGCGGCACCGCGGCGTGCAGGCGCAGCGTCTCCTTCAGGACGAGCTGGGTAGCGCAGCTCCGGCAGCGAGTCCTCCGGCACGCGGCGCTCCCCGGCGAGCACGCGGCGCACCTCGTCCTGCGCCTTGCGCAGCACCGCCGGGTTACGCATCAGCTCAGCCATGGCCCACTGCAGCGTCGTCTGCGTCGTCTCGCTTCCGCGCCGAAAAGATCCTTCGCAGCATCGGAAAGATACAAATACAATGCTGTCAATTTCGTCAAGTGTCGAAGGAATTGCAGAATGGAACATGGTTTCTTCAACGACATTGGAAAATGGCGGCGATCTTACGATGATCACGGCGCGGATGGTGCCCATGTCGAGTGGAACCTGCAGGCCGCCGTCCTTCTGGATCCTTAGCAGCACATCTAGGAGGTCTTCCTCCTCGTTGCCGACGCCGGCAGCCCTCCTCTGCTCGTGCTCTTCAATGACGCCGTCCATGAGCCGGGTCATCTCGCGGTGGTGTGCCCGCGCGCGCCGCCCGCTGAACGCGCGCGCGAGCCGCGACGACGGGAACACGTCGGCGAGGCTGAACCGGCGGCCACTTTGACGCCCTCGTCAAGCTTCTCCATGAACGCGTCCCGGTCCCTGATCCGGTCACCCACCACGGCACGCACGATCGCGTCCGTGACGTACGTGGCGAGGCGCTGACGTTCACGGGCTTGGGCGGCGCGGACGCCGACAACAGCGACGTGACGGACGCGACGAGGTTAGCGGCCTCGGCCTCGCGCCCGCGGCGGAGGGACCGTACGCGCCGCGCGCTGAGCAGCTCGGTGACGCAGAGCTTTCGGAGCTGGCGCCAGTGCTCGCCGTGCGGCGCGAACGCGATGCCGAGCCCGTCGCGCGTGAGCTCCCGGAGGGTGGCGGTCCGTGGCCGCGTCGCGAACGCGGCGTCGTGGGTCCGCAGGACCTCCCGCGGCGCCGGGCGACGACGCCACTACGACGGGGAGCTCGCCCAGGCGGAGCAGCATGAGCGGGCCGTGCCGCCTGGCCAGATCACGCATGGCGCGGTGCGGAGCGCGCCCACGAGATGGTGCAGGCTGCCGATCACCGGCAGCCGCCATGGACCAGGAGGTGGGTTCTTGCCGTCGTGACGTCGCTGGAGGTTGACGGCGAGCAGAGGCAGCAGCAAGATCACGGCCAAGAAGATGTAATGGTAGGAGGATTGGAGTTCTTCGTCCATGATTGCGGTTACATCTCTGCTTGTTCTTAAAGGTTATTGTATCTAACTAGAATTCTCAAGGGGAGAAAATCAAGTGCAGTGCTGTGGTTGGCAAAATAAAATGATCTATGAATTGAAATGCCGTGTGGACTGCCATTTTTTAGTGGATCAGGTGGATGGCGAGCGAATTATAGTATGGAGATTTATGTTCAGATCTAGATGCGGTGAGTGGTCGAGATCCAGCGATATGAGTAGGTGACACAACAACGTCAGAATGAAAATACACAAGGATTTGTTTATTATGTGATTATCCCTGCAAGGTGATTACAAGGAGTGTGCAAGGATGGAGAATTAGCCACGTCCTCAAAACCCCTATATAAAAACATTTTGATCACCTTCCCTCAGGACGGAGCTTGATGGAGACGATCACAATTCAGTATTATAACAAAATGGTACATAAATTTTTCAACATACTAAAATTATGCTCAGATATAACTATAACTAGAGAAACTGGAGTATGACTATCTACACAGAATCCTAACGAATCCAAATGTCCAAATACCATGAAACATGTCCTTTATTTGGTCTTTATTTCCCCTCAGTTTCAGGAACTTATGGAATCAGGCCAAGCTGGACACAAACTTCTGCAACAGTATTCTCCATTCTCCAACTTTGGTTAGAATATGTCCGGATTGTGATGCCTGTAGGTGTTGCTGCATTGGTTCGCTTGCTGAAGATGAAATGACAAGGCATAGTTCTTCTCCTGGATAGTACAGATAACATTGTTAGTAGAGAATGAGAGTGAAGCTTTATTATAGCAATTGTTATTCCACAAAAACCCTCTAATGCCTTTATCTGCTTCTGGTACTTCTCGACGATCTGGTTGAACTGAGACTGCCTCCTGCACCATCTCTTGATACTCCTTGAGCCGATTGTGCTGTATGAGGAATGCCCGCTTCAGAACACCATTCTGGTGAAGTAGCAGGGCTGCGAGCATCTCTTCACTATCTTGTGCTCCTGGATTTTTCACAGTACAACTTCAGATGAGCTTGGAAGTTTGGACCCAAGTTTCAGGATGAAGCAATAAACTTTAGATAATACCTTGTGTACTTTGCCCTTTTCATCTGGGCTAACCATAGCAGCAGACTTTTCCAACAGTTTGAGTATCTTGAGGGAGCGATTCTTGGCGTCAACCAAATCTGAAGCAGAGGACATCTCCTTGACAATAAGCTTTGCCATTCAGAGCCATTAGTGGGAATAGCTTCACTGGCACATCAACTGCAATAGGATCGTGGTAAGGTTAAAGTTAACTGATTATTAAGTAACACTTTGTTGGAATGGAAATATATGTAGCTAATAAGCTGGCATCAGTGAGAATTGTTGATTTTCCTAACTGTGATTAATTTAATGATTGCATGGTAAATTGAAACATATGCATATGGTGCATACCTTCAGAAAAGACGCCATCATCTACATCGTCGTTGGATGTAGCATATGTCATGGAAGAAGTAGATTCTGAGCTTCTATCTACCAGGTAATCTTTGTATGCTGTAATTGCAGCTTCCAAAACATTTCCTGACGCTCGTAAATGTTCTTGAAGAATCTGTAAATTCAGGGGGAGAAGACATTAATTAGGTGCCCAATTCCTAATCAATTCCAATTTGCACGTAACATAAAACCAAACATAACTGAACATATTCATTGGTACCAACTGGTCAGAACTCAGGACAAACGCTTGACCGGTTTATGTTGGTTTGATAAATTAAGTTTGCAGTCAAGTTTATCAGCTATCAAGGACCTCACAACAATCGCAGCACACAAAGTCAGTATAGCTCGCTTGTCCTCTGCTCTATTGATTTGTTCTAGTATGTTCGTCGTGGTTGATTCGGACTAAAAACAACGTATTAAACCAGAGCACCAACACGACAAGCAGAGCTGAGCGCGAGCCAAATTAACTTTGCTCGATCCGCAGTGCCACGTACGTTAACGTACCTGCGGATCGGCGCCGGGAAGATGAGCTGAGCGCGGTGACCGGATCGAACTCCAGCGGGAAGGTGAGGCCCTAGGTCGGCGGCGACGGCCGACGCCGAGCACCGGCCGCCGCGCTTTGCAGGCGGGGCAGGTCGAAGGGTCGTCAAGGAGGAATTCCGGACCGCGCTTCCTGGTTGCCGACGGTCGGACCCATGAGGAGGATGGTAGGGGAGCTAGGGTTCCGGCCGTGGTGATCGCCGTGAGCCTGGTGGATTCTCGGGCGGAGGTAGAAGAGCAGAGGCGGCGGGACTGGTGCGGTGGGTTTCTGGGTAGCGTGGCGGGTCGGCCGCCGTGGATTTATATAATCGGCCGGGCGGCGGTTTGGTTTGCCGAAGCCTTGAGGACACGGCCGGTTACCGTGTGATGGGACGCCGACTCGATCGCGACCGTCCCCAATATAGACGGGTCAGCTCGACTTGCACGGCAAAATTGGGCTCATCCTCGTGCACATCTTGGGGGTCTTCTCTTCTTTCCTACACAGATATTTTACTTTGTTAATACCATATATGATACAGAAATCTCTACTACACAAAACATTTGTAGGAGAGTTTTTCTCCTAAGAGCGGGCGAAATTGCCGTCCGATCTAAGAAATCCAAGACAGTAGTAACAAAATCCGACTAGAATCATTTTGAGCGCGGGTGATAGGGTCATCCGCACCTAAAAATGTTTTTATATGCGGATGACCATCACCCGCTCGGAATATACTCATTTTAGGTGCGGGTGACGCCGTCACCCGCTCCTAGAAATGGATTTTTGAGTGCGGGTGACGTCATCACCCGCTCCTAGAAATAGTCTCGTGGAAAAAATTCATAACTTTTGCATATGATCTCGGATGAAGACAAATTTTATATGAAAATTGTATAGATTGACGAGACCTAAAATTTTGTAGTTGACAACTTTTTCATTTGAGATTGTTTAAAATTTCAAAATATCCATTTAAGTTCTTCACAAAAACATATCTCTTATATAGTTTAATAGAACTATATAGAGAGGTATAAGACTATGAAGAATGTTACTACCACTATACCGAATGAGCAAATGATCAAAATAAAAGTTGTACATATTGAAGTTATGAAACTTTGTAGTTGAAAGTTTTTAATTTGAATTACTTTTGTCAACGAAAAGTACCACTGAATTTTTGAAATTTGAAAATTTTCGAACGACTTCAAATGGAGAAACATTCAAAATAGAAGTTGTAGATCTTGAGAAATTATGAAACTTTGTAGTTTATAACTTTTATTTGAAATCATATTGTTAAGTTCAAATTTGAATCTCCTCAAATTTGAAATTCAAAATTTGTAAATGACCTCGAATGGAAAAACTCTCAACATGAAAGTTATAGATCTTCGAAAGTTATGAAACTTTGTAGTTGACAACTTTTTCATTTGAATACGTTTGAAGCCTCAAAAGCAATTTACACTCGGTATAATATGAGTAGAATGAAAACGGATATGGACGCATATGAGTGTGGTGCAGTGGCAAGGAGGTTTCACATGAACCCAGAGGTTGCGGGTTCGAACCCCACTGAAGCGTCGCGACTTTCTTGTGAAAATGCCGACTTGCTATTTATTTCGATCGTTTTAACGCGGTTTTCAAATCGTGTTTTTACCGATTTCTAGGTGCCACCACCGTCACCCGCACTTCTATCGATTTCTAAATCGGACTCGGCGTGGTCCGCGAATGCTTCAGTGCGGCTCGTTCACCGCCTCCAGAAATCGCTATTTGTAAAGCGACAACTAGGAGCGAACCCGCACCGAAAATGTCCGCCTCCTACAAACGTTTTCTAGTAGTGAATATAACTGTTTCAGCTTAGATATTTATTAGTGCACACACAGATTTTACTTGACTTTCTATAGAGAATTTTAAATGGGATAGTGTTGTTGTCCATCTAAAAGAAGTGAGTCATACCAGTCAATTAGACTAGCGTGATCTTGAATTCAATGGCTTGTATTGGCAGTTTTATGACGACATTTCATATTGGATCATTTGCTCTTGCAGTAGGTAATGTTTATAAATATTTATTAATACCCAGCTTATTTCTGATTTCTGCAAATCGATTGGCTTGTCAAAATTATTTATTAGCACATTTCATATTGTACTCTATTCTACTTATGCTTCATAGCTTCCGGTTTTTCCTAATGTATACACTATATTGTATACAATAGCCTTTAAAGTGTCCTAAACCCAGAACAAGAACAAGGAATAAAGTTAAGCTTGAGAATAAATCTAATCTCTCCCTGCTCTCTGCCTCTCACCCCTCCCGCTACTGTCGCTGAGGAGGCGCACCTCATGGGCAAGAAGCCGGCGCGCAGCCGACCACCTCCCACGGTACCCAATCCGCTCCTTGCACGACCTGACAACTTGCAACACAAGACGACTCATCTCCAACCGTCCGGTCTTCTACATCCATTGTTGGTGCCAACGCTCATATGGAGTGATCTGGCCATGGACTTCATCAAGCCACGCCACGTGTAAACAACAAGACAGTGATCCTTACCGTCGTCGACCGTCCCTCCAAGGCGGCACACTTCATTCCCTTGGGACATCCCTATACGGCTACGTCGGTTGCTCGGGCATTCTTTGATGTGGTGGTGCGTCTACACGGCCTGCCGTCTTCTATTGTCAGTGATCGCAATCCGGTCTTTACAAGCGACTTGTGAGCCGCTTGCAGATGAGTTCAACATTTCATCCTCAAAGCGATGGGCGATCGGAGGCAACAAATAAGGTGATTGTGATGTATCTTCGTTGCATAACTGGAGATCGTCCCAAGCCGTGGCTCCGGTGGCTTCCGTGGGCAGAATATTGTTTCAATACAGCATACCATTCATCGCTTGGGACGACGCCATTCAAGCTAGTATATAGGCGTGACCCACCGTCCATGGTTGGCTACGAGAAGGGTGATGCACGAGTTCCGCGGTTGATCAAATGTTGCGTGAGCGCGGACGAGTTCCTTCATGATGCGCGAGCGCTTGCTGCGGGCTCGAGGCGGATGAAGCTATTCTACGATGCCAAGCACACAGACATCGCCTTTTTAGTGGGGGATTGGGTCTGGGTGAAATTGTTGCAGCGGCTAGTGGCCTCCTTGCCACTACAGACCAAAGGGAAGTTAGCTCCTCGCTTTTATGGGCCATGCAAAATACTGGAATGAATTGGTGATGTCACCTACAGGTTACAGCTACCAGCGGGCGCTCGTATCCACAATGTATTTTATGTTTGCGTTCTCAAGACATTTCACGGTGTGCCGCCTATTGAATCTCCACCATTGCCCCAGATGCTTCATGGTCGCGTCCTGCCTACACCAGTTCTGGTGGTGAAGAGTAAATCGCGGCGGCGAGGCGATTCTAGTGCTGGGAAGCCGCCTAGTGAGTCGATGTGGGAGGATGTGGATGAGTTCGTGAAGTTGTATCCAGATTCGAGCTCAAGGACGAGCTCTTCGGAGGGAGGAGAGATGTCATGGTCGTCGGGTTCAATAGAAGGGCGTGCAAGAGTCCCTAGAGTAGCGTCATGTTTACAGATAGAGTTAGTTAAGATATCTTTTGATTTGTGAGAAGTTGAGTCGATTACGAGTTGTAATCCTGGGGTTACTTATACCCAGAAGAACAAGGAATAAAGTTGAGCTTGAGAATCAATCTAATCTCTCTCCTGTTCTCTTCTCTCACCCCTTACCTTTCATCGTGCGTGAGGTGACCTCGCCACCACGACAAGAAGCGGCGGCGGTAGCAGCGGCCACCTCCCTGACAACTCAATCTGCTCCTTGCCGCATGCCCGTGACAAGCCCTAGCAAATCGACCACAAATCTCTCTGCCTCTTTGTCGCTGAGCGAGAGCGCCAGCAGCTTGATTCTTGGTGTGATCATGCACTTTTTGTGTTTTCTATCTTCATGATGTTTCGTTCGATCTACTTGTTTCGATTGAAGGATTCAGTTCGGTAGGAATCTCCGTTTGCGAGATTCAATTTACTCTCCTTTTCTTTATCCTACTTGGTGAAAATTTCTTTTTAGCTGTGGTTGTTGAAGGTTACCGCTGAATCGGTGATGCTAGAATCACTTTCAGCACACCTACCTCTGGCCTCACCGCCGGTTCGTTGTGACTCGTGGCGTCCGTCAGCATCTACACACCCAAAATGATGGCTTGAGCTTTTGGCGAGCCTAGCCGGATGTATTTTTCTCGTTTAGATAGCAGCTGAGCCGAATCAACCAACTCGTTATCTAAACAAGTTGGGCGAGTCGAGCCGAGCCAACTTGACATCCACCCTCCTATGGTATTTGATTTGATTTGATTTGAAATAGCAAAAATAGGCACTTTGGTTCCTTAACTATGTGAAGGGTCAACTTTGTCTCTCAACTTTCAAAATGACCAATTTAGTCTCTTGGTCGACTCGTCCTTGTGTCGATGTTGTGCTCTATGTTAGTACTAGTAATTATGCCCGTGCGTTGCAACGGGAGAAATTTTAATTTGCTCGCCTCGCCGTCGTTTGCTTCAGTCATGCCATCACCCCACCACCCCACGGATCGGACGACCACCATGGTCCCTATCGCACCTGTGCTACTCTAATCTCATCCGCCATCGTCTGCACCTCCCGAACCTCATAATCGTCTACTAACATGGCCTCACTACCGTTTGTCCGAGCTCACCTTTGCCAAGTGTCGTCATTCACATCACGCCACGCCACCCCGACCTCACACTCAATCGCCCACCCTCCAACCGCCATCACCCACCGCCCCTCCTCGGCACCTTCCAACTGGTTGTGATCCTCGTCGGCGCTGAATCACCCTAACCTCATCTAACATTGTCTATGCCTCTCGAACCTTGCCATTGTCAACCCGGACCTCACATTTCTTGTGGTCGTGTTGTCGTTCCCATCACGCAGTCGCCACACGCCAACCTCACTCGTTGTCGCCACGTCTCATAGCCTCGCCATCGTCCGCCACCGGTCGTCTTGCCATCCCCACCCTCTCGGCCTCACCATCATGCCTGCACCACACTGATCTCACCTGTTCATCCGGTCTCGCCTTTCCTCAGCATCGTCATCCTCATTGCACATGCCTCCCTAATATAAACGAATCGAGATAACTCTCGCATCAATGGTATATCACATCAACGTTAATGTACCGTTGCTTGAGGACTCACTTGTCAATGACATGCATTTTGATTATGAAAAATGTGAGGGACGCTTTTGCCAAACAACATCTTACGGTTGGAAGAAACAAGGACACTTATATATATTAATATATCTCTTGTGAATAATGATAAGTACATTTCCTTGGACAAGAAGAGCTAATATTTAACTCGGTGAAATTACAGCCAAATAAAAGAAAGTTTCATAGCTAAAACAAAAAAAAGTTACATCTTCTACTACTTCTGAAATGGACCTCCTGCGTTTGAAGCCCATCAGCCCATTAGGCCATTCTTTACGCTTCCTACTCCGCTGGATTGCTTCCGGTTTTTCTGGTCCGGTTCGGTTACTTCCAGGTTCCCCTTGGTTTTGCGTCTGACTCTCGGTTTTTGCGGTTTTGCTCGGTTTTGCGCTAGAGGCGGTTCCTCGCCTCACATAGTGATTCCAGGTTCCCCTTGGTTTTGCGTCTGACTCTCGGTTTTTGCGGTTTTTCAATGAGAAGTCCGGTTTTGCTCCGGTTTTGCACGCTAGAGGCCGGTTCCTTGCCTCACGTAGTGATTCGGTCAACGACGGACGAAGATTTCGGGCAGAAGCAGTCCTTGCTTTAATATTAGTAGAGATAAGATAGTGCAAAAAGTCCATTTTACCCTTAACTCGTCTACATCAAACATAATATTCCCATACTCCATACTCCCTTAATACATAATACACAGAGATGAAAGTGGTACCAATATAATCCGTCCGACCGACCAATCGAAAGGGTCGACACTCAAATGGTAAGACCGTATTCGAATCCGAACATTTAATATCCGTAACTATCCGTACATTAGTATCCGGAAATTCAAAGTTGAATTTCTATGATCCAAATATGATGAATATCACTATTCGAGAAAAAAATATATTGTCCGGATCCGAGAATTCAGTCAGAAAGAAAAATTATCATCCGTCGTATCCGATCCGTTTCATCCCTAATAATACACATAACAATATATTTTTTTAAACTAATACACAATATGGTTTCTAAAAAATGCGTCTAATCATACATTCATACTATTTAAAGTCATTCACGCGCTCATAGAAATTTCATAGGAAAATATATGTTTCCGCCTGTCATTGCACGTCTACATTGTCCCAACCACCATTGATTTGCTCGATCAGACCCGATCCAAATTCGAAATCCAAATTAAACTCGAATCCCCTCGAGATAGAGACAAATTGTGGTGGGAAAATAAGGAGGAGGTTGATGGGTTTTGGGGGAGGCCGTGCAGTCCAACTCAAACTCGAGGTTGAAGAAGATCCTAACTGCTGGGGTCTGTCTGGTTGTGATAGATAAGGGAAAAGAGAAGGTACTTGTAGTGAGGCCGAGACATCGTGCGCGAGTGGCCCAACATATATGGAGTATAGTAGCAAAACGGTCTGCTATATGCAAACCATTCTGCAGCTCGGCCAATATTTTGGGATGCCCGATGCCAACAAAGCAGCGGCCAACAGGCATGCCATCAGGATTCAGGGGGCAAAACTACATGCTATCAGCATCAGGGTTCAATTTTTGGTGCTCGCACATTTTCCTAGGATTTTCATTTTCCGCGTATGTTGTGAGCATGTGCTGTAATTCTAAAAAACAAATGAGGAGATATTCATGTTTTTGTATTTTTTTCTCGTATGAGTGTGTGTGTATATATATATATATATATAAAACTCATACTCCATGGCTACTGCAGAATAGGCTATTTTGTAGCCAGGCCACCAGACCCAAGAGATCGGCAAGCCAGAGGGTCGCATGCGGTGCTGCTGCGTAATTTTGGGGCTTTAATGCTGAACCAACCAACTACATGACCTGAGGCGCGCTGCAAGGTGCAAGCCTGCAACTTGCTGCCAGCCATCGTCATTAATCGGTAATGAATATAATTGGTTCATGTACACAGCACACTGAGGCTGATCGCACCGCACAACCCTTAAACTTACCTCTAAATAGACATGGCCCACCTGTCAGATGGCCTTTACCGATGACGGAACCGCACCCATCCGCAGTCGTCGCACCCCTATCGTCATTTGCAAACCAACAACCCCCCTCCCCGACCCCACATCCGGCCTCGGCGAGGTCGGCGCGCGGCGGCGGGCGGCGTCCTCCCGCCCATCGCGGATCCGCATCCGGCCTCCTCCCCGCCGCCGCATGCCTCCACCGCCTCTCCTCTCTCCTCGCTCCCATCCCCTTCCCGCGAGCTGCCGCGCGAGATCCAGCTCCCGGGCGGCCTCCGTGCCCGGCCGCCGGCGGCGGCCTCCATGGCGGAGGTGCTCGTTCCGCGGCGACCCCATGGTGGAGGTGCTCGTCCCACCACGCCCCTGACGAGATTCGGCCTCCTCCTCAAGATCCGGCACCGGCGGTCTCCTCCCCACCAGCGGCCGCATCCTCCTCCTCCCGCTCGTCGTCCACGCGGCTCTCCTCCTCACCGCGGCCGCATCCTCTTCCTGCGCGCGCGAGGGTGCGGGTAGCCCGCCGGCACTGTGGTGGCCCACAGCGGCCACAGGTGGCCTCCTCCCGGCGGCGGGCTCCTCCTCTGCCTCGGCATCCTCCGCCGGCCTCCCGGCGTCGACGTCCCCCCTTCTTCGCAGGCTGGCGGGAGAGGACCGGTTGCTGATGTGGAGAGGATACAGGTGAGGCGGAGGAGCGCCGACTATCCCGCTTTTCTGTAGCGAGCGGAACTATAGAGGCGCGGGTGCAGGTCTGCGGTGCAGGGCATAAACCTGTTTATTTGCAGTTGAGGCGGCTTTGGCGCTCTGCGGTGCGACCAGCCTGAGTTCAGGAGAGTTCAGGTACATCACAATCCCTAATTCTAAGTTTCAAACTTTGGTGTTATATAAATATTGTGTTATCTGAACCTCATAGCGTGTTCATAAAATAGAATGAACGACACGAAGGTATTATGTGGGTCTAAAACACATGCTTTATTGTGTGTGCGCATGTGTGTATAATCTTCACGTAATATTAAATATGTATAAGTGTTTTTTATTCATTTTTCATGTTTATAGAAAAATCCTCACTTTAATGGAACGCGGGACCGTAGGAGCGGAAGGCAGGACGCCGCGGGGCGAACGCACGGACGGAGAGGAAGAACGACGTACCACCAGGTTTTTTTCTCCACTCCATACTTTTTAGGAGTAGAGAAAAGAAGAGAAAAAGTATCAAACAATCATGTTCTTTGCACACCCAAATATCTTGCTTCCTTCCCTTGTCCGCAACATTTTGTAAAAAAGAAAATTCTTTCTTTCTTTTTTCAGTGAAAGGACCCGTAGTAACACACGAGCATCTTTGCTAGTAATACATAATACACAAAATAATATTTTTTTAAACTAATACACAATATGGTTTCTAAAAAATATATCTAATCATACATTCATACTATTTAAAGTCATTCATGCGCTCATAGAAATTGATAGGAAAATATATGTACTCAATCAAGATATTCTTTTGGTATATATATACAAACTCAATGTGTGTAGGTATATTCTAAAATCAACATGTACTCACATACTCATGCAAGGTACATTATACATGCTCAATGTATATATTCATACTCCCTCGACAAATATAAGTGTCCTTATATTTATTTTGGATCATGCATTATTGTAATTCTAAAGGTCAAAATTGAACAGAGATAGTAATCTAGGGTAATATTGACTTTTTGTACTAGTTTCATACTTATATGAAGACACATATCAGCGTAAAGATGTTTGACCTAAAAATGAAAGTTCAGAAACTAAATTGGCCAATCTATAAAAGTAGAGGGACGAAATTAACCCTTTGTAAACCGTTCAAGTTCCAATATGCCAATTTTTACCATTTGAAACAAGGTAATCACTTCGTTGCAACCGGTTGTTTTTTTAGCAACCGGACAGCCGCACCCCACCCGCACATGGCACATCCCAATCCTCCCCATGTGCGTGGGCCCCACAACCAAATCCTCCCGATCTTTTCCTTTTCATTTCATCCCCACCCGTACATGTTACACGGCAAGGGAGCGGCGGCGCCCCGCGCAGCGGGCTCCGAATGGAGGGGCCGACAGCGGCGGTGGTGCCGCGGTGCAGATCTCCGGCGAGGTACGTCTTTCTCCTCCCCTCTCCTCTCCCTCCTGCTTGGGTGCGCAACGGCCTTCGTCCCCCGCGACCGCGACCTCGACGGTGGAAGCTCCCCCTCCCCCATCACGCTGGCGACCCCGACGGCCCCCGTCCCCGCGACGGTGACCTCGGCAGCGGAGGATCCCCTCCCCATCACTGGGTGACCCCTGACGGCCCGTCCCCGCGGCGGCCAGCGACCTCGGCGGAGGCTCCCCTCCCATCAGCAGGCCCCGGCCCCCGCCCCCACGACAACGAGATGACAACCTCAGGGGCGGGGGGTGCCCCTCCCAACCACGACGACGACTCCGGCGGCACCCCCGCGATGGTGGCAGAATCACCCCCTTTGTACGCCTGCTTTTTTTCCTCTGTGGTTCCTGTCCTCCAGAATTCAGATCTAGGCAATAATATGGATTTGTTTAGGCAAACATATTATTTCAGGTATGCAATAATATGGTCCCTAATTAGTAACTTAATACTTCAAGGTTTGAGATGACAACTACATGAACTATCATTATGAGGATATGTTTATCTCTGTATGTGAAAGTGAAACAATTTTTTGGATGTGTTCATTTCTGGTATGTGGTAGTTTATTCATTGTGTTCTTACTATTTTGGACAGGTAGCTAGCAATTCATTTTTTCGATAGTTTCATGCTGCCTAACATCATTGGCGTAATGAGTATATATTTGCTAGGGATTTCAATTGCGAGGCCAATTTTATCATAGGGTCATATGATTTACTTATTTCAGAGTTCTGAAGTCATAAATGCAGTGTATGTTGAGAGGCTAGAATGTGAGAATTCTGTGCATTTAGGGTTACGAGTGCTATGTTATGACAATTTTCTGGATGGTCAATGTGTACTATCTTTTATACGAGTGTGCTTAGCCATACTATTTTTTAGTGGTGCCTGGATTGCTAGTATCTATACTTCTGTAGCATGCTTTTATTTATATTTTCCATCCTCAAATAACCATGTTATATGAACCTAATTTTCGACACAATGGATCTTGATGAAATACATTTGGTGCAGGCAACAATTTCACTCTTTTTCCTCATATTTGAATCATAGTAGACAATGACTCTAGCATCAATATGAACATCTCAGTCACATGGAAACACAAGGTGATTGTTTCGACCATCGCCACCTCTATCTCTTTGATTATTGTTCACTTGATTCAGTTTAGCGATTATGTGTTCTGATCTGTTTTTGTGCTCACACTCTACCCTTTCTTCTTTCATCTCAAACAATCATCTCACCCGACTTCCCAAGAATCATTCTTTCAAGCTTGACATACATCGATTTGTGTCTTCAAAGGGTCACCAGGTAAAATATTCTGGTCCACGAAATTTCATTCTTTAATCTTTTTGGTTCATTTAGGTAGTATAGCTCATCATATCTGCCACTTAATATGTAGAGTACATCAATTTTTCTTGGCAAACCAGCAATATTCGATTCACAAAATTCCTTTTTTTACCTTTTGGTTCTTTAGGCAATATAGATTATCATGTCTACCAGCTTACTATATAGAGTACATCAATCTTTTACTAGCAAACCAGCAATATTATTATGATTCATGATTTTTTTATCTTTTTTTTTCATTTAGGCAGTATAGAACATCATATCTACCGACTTATTCTCTAAATCGGAAAAAATAAATAAAATGAAGGCATGCTAATATACTTCTCTAGCCTACTATGTATGCATATAACCCATAATATATTGTTCCAGGGTCATGTAGCTTAATTTAGTTTACCAACCAGAAAAATAAAAACATGCAGGCATGTTAGCATACTAATCTAGGCATCTAGCCAACTATATAATGCTGCCCCCTCTCTCTCTCTCTCACTCTTTTGTTTCCGGCAATAACCATATCCTTTTCTTTTCTTTGCCTTTCTGCACGGTGTGACCACTAACTACATATGTTGTTTCTTCGGTTTTTGCAGACTTGCAAGTGAAAATATAGGTAGCTAGGGGGTGAGAGGGACAAGATTTGTGCAGATTGGCAAGCGAAGCTAATCTACATATGCTAACAGCTGTTACCGGGACTCCGCTACAACAAATCCAAATCACACAGGCAACAAAACCAATTTTATATGTGATGTGTGTATGCACGGGTTGGCAATCCCGGATCTAGAACCTAATGTATGTGAAGTGAACTGCAACTACCTTTCCATGGGTTTCATCTCGGCTGTTCCTCGTTCAGTGAACAAGCTATGTGGCTTTAAGTAATGCTAATTTGCTCCTATTTTTGTTCTAAATTGCTTCCGAGTTTATTCTAATATGTGTTTAGCTTTTAACAAAATTGCTTGGTAAAAGAATAGGATCAAAATATATTTAAGTGAGATCTTTTTGCAAAGCTTTTGCTGAGACGAACATGATGGTAAAATCGAATTTTGGTTTTGATGCTTCATTGGAAAGATATGTATTTTTAACTAGCAACTTTTGCTTTTTTAAAAAAAATCGGAAGTGGTGGAGTTAAGTCTGCATGTCTGTACACGTTAAAAGGAAAATAGTAGAAGCGCCAGACAGTACTCCCTCCGTCCCATAAAAAGTGCAATTCTAGTTTTTCTAAGACAGATTAGTGGTGGCGCGAAAAGACTCTAGTATCCCTATTTTTTAGCCACATGCAGTAAGTTTTGACATGCATATTAGATCTGATTTTATAGAATTGCATTTTTTGTGAGATTTTTTCAAATGTTAGGATTGCATTTTTTACAGGACGGAGGGAGTAGTGCGGATGGGCAGTAATTTCACTTTCTAAAAGAAGGGGTGGCTGTCCTAAAGACTAGTCCTTGAAACAATGTTAAGTTTACTGCATCTTTAAGTATATTATCGACGACCTTTTGTCTATCCATCAACCAAGCTCCATTAGTCAAACACAGTAATATATGGCTGCTAAGAAAAAAAATTTCACACAAAAAAAAAGGATCGAAAAAAAATTATGGCTGCTAAGTTTGCAACTAGAGAGCATTATATGGGTTCGTGCGAAACACATTTTTTTTTTTTGCTAAGTCCCTATAAAGTACTTCCGGTCACTCGCCACTGGATCGACCCATTGCCAAAGACATGGCGCTTCTCGTGGTATATCTCTTACTCCCTCTCCTGGCCATCGTTCCACTCGTCTACCTCGGCCGTGCCGTGTCACTGTGGACCCGGCGAGGCGGCGACGGTTCCCGATTGCCTCCTTCGCCGTGGGCGCTCCCGGTGATCGGCCACCTGCACCACCTCGCGGGCGCGCTCCCGCACCGCGCCATGCGCGACCTCGCGGCGCGGCGCGGTACGTTCTTGAATATTCTGGAGCGCAATGTCAAGATGATGGCCAAGATGGGCTTGCCGGACCTCTACCCGTCGTCTCGCCTCGCCATGCTTGTTAGCCGAATGCCGGGCCAAATGAAGCTTCAGCGGCAGGAACTGGTCGCGTTCCTGGACAACATCGTCCGGGAGCACGAGGAGAACAAAGCCGCTGGCGACGGCGACGACAAGGAAGACCTGCTCGACGTGCTCCTGAGGATTCAGAGGGAGGGTGATCTCCAGGTCCCCATCACGACTGACAACATCAAATCAGTCGTCGGAGTAAGCAGTCTATATACACGCCTGAATTAAAAGGAGTAGTTAAATTATATTTAAATTGTTTTCCATATGTACTTTACTGAAGATAATTAATCGATTATTTGTTGCAAATTAAAGGACATGCTGGGAGCGGGCAGTGAGACGATTGCAACGGTCCTGCAGTGGACCCTAGCTGAACTTATGAGGAATCCGAGAGTGATGCGGAAGGTACAAGACGAGGTCCGGTGCATACTCGCCGGGCATCGCCATGTAACCGAGGACAACCTGCGCAACCTGCACTACATGCACCTAGTCATCAAGGAGACGCTCCGGCTACATCCTCCGGCACCCTCCTATTTCCACGCGAGTGTAGGAGCTCATGCCAAGTTTTAGGGTTCACCGTCCCGAAAGGCGCCATGGTTCTCGTGAACGTGTGGGCTATCAGCAGAGATCCCAAGCACTGGGACAAACCCGAGGAATTCGTTCCAGAGAGGTTTGAGGATTCCGGGATTGATTTCAAGGGAGCCGATTTCGAGTACACGCCGTTCGGGGCCGGGCGTCGGATGTGCCTGGGCATAGCGTTCGCGTTCACGAACATGGAGCTCGTGCTGGCTAGCCTCCTGTACCATTTTGATTGGGAGCTACCTTGTGGAATGGAGGCAGCAGATCTAGATATGACGGAGGAATTAGGAGTCACGGTCCGACGGCTCCAGGACCTCCGGCTTGTTCCTGTTGTCCGGGTGCCCTTACCGGTGGAGGAGGATTATTAGTGCGGTGCTTGCATTTCTTGGTGTTGCACATCATCATGTCAATATATTCATGTTGTATGTCTTTTGAGATGTGCAAAGTCATATGTATTTGTTGAGAAATTTTATAATGTTTGAGATTAATAAGAGCAGTTCATCCGATGAAATTTATGGTAAGAAATAACTAAGTACTAGGAAAGACTTAAAGGAAAGTACCAGGAAGTACCAAAAAATAGTGAAACTTTAATATGATAACATTTTAATCTCCACCTAATATTAATAACCAGTAGGGCCTTGGCCCTCCAGTTTCATAAAAAAAAAATTGGTACATCATTGACTGAGTCAAAGATGTGGAACCGGACTTTGGTATTCAAAACCACAAGGAAATTGACCACTACATGTAAAACTGACGTAGGAAAAAAATCGACATCCTACCAGCGAATTGTAAATGTGTGGCAGCGTGGAGTGGCTGCATGCTACTTGCTATTTGTAATGAGAAAAAAAATCCAAATACAATTAAAAATGTGATCAAATTATGATTGTACAGTAGTACTATACCTATTTATTTTTTCTCTCTAGCAATTCTTTTGCTTAAATAAAAAGGTAGAAATGTAATGAGTATTTTAGTTGAAGGAAATATAATAGGGGCGTATCAGGTGGAAACCAGCCTATCTGTGCAAACTATGAAAACTTCGATCAGGTCGCCGGATATATATATCACACCACACATCCTCTCTCCTGAACATAAGTGTATATACTCAGACTTATTAGTACCCTTAGATCCATTTAATACCGTAACCTGAAATTGCACTGTTTCAAACACTTACTTTGATTGATCCCGGTACTTTCGATACCATCCGATTGATCATATATGCACTATTCACAATTCACATGGACAAGCACACCTCCTTCTATGATTTCACTTATTGCAAGCTTTAGAAATTTCAGGCTGATCCATTCATCCTCAATTAATTACAAGTACTTTGGAATTTGGATTACTGTATTGACATGTATGCATTTTTCCCGAGGACAAGTACACCTTCTTCATTCTATTGTCTCAATTTCACTTATTTCATGCTAACAAGCTTTAAAATTTTCAGGCTGATCAATTCATCCTCTATTACCACTCAATTATTTACCTTGTGTCAAGCATGCCACACTTTTGCTCCTTCTCTTTGTATCACTCTTGGATTTTTTTTGGAAGTTCTAACATCGTTCTTAGAGTTATCAACAGATGCGTTGGAGCATGTAGTAGTCTCAGTGTTTCCCTGATAACAAGCTTTAAAAACTTCAAGTTGGCCACATCGATCATCCTCGGCTACTCTTCCTTTGCCCTTGTAAAGCATGCCGCACCTCTGCTTGTGCTTCTGCATAACTTTGGGGTACCGCATGAGTTCGGACATCGCCCATAGGAGTGTTGTTGCTGTAGTCTGACTCCCAGCACCAAAGAGGTTCTGTAATAACATTCCATATGAGAGCCAACATGAGGTTATAAGCTATAATTAAAGATCCACATTATCAAAAGTTTGCAGTGGTGATATGTTGTCACACCCTTTGACCGCTGGCTTTCGCCGTCAACGTGAGAGGACTCGAGGAATCACACCGGAGATAGTTGGATCGAGGAGGATTCCCTCTTTCCTGATTTGTATTTGTTCATTGCATAATTGAGTTCGTTTCTACGACAACAGAGTACCTTTAAACGATTACAAAACTGCCCAACCGGGCCCATATGTCATACTCCAGAGAATATGTAATATGAAAGACGCCTTCTTCTTGGACATACGCCTTCTTCACTTGCTTCAGTCTTCAGCCGGCCACGGGTGTGACATATATTTTAACTTAAAATTTGTTAAGCTGTGTCACGGTTTTCATTCTAGAGAAGTTCTAAAAAATCGCTTCAAAAAAGTTCTAAAAACTTTAGGTCTAATAATGTCATATATTCAGAATTGAACTTCTAGCGAATCTACTCATTTTGGGTGCTTTTGATTATCTGAGTACTTTGTGTGTGTGTGTGTTTTGCCAGAGGGGCAACAAGGATCACTCATCGGAGTTTTTTTTAGCCTGGACAACTGCAAACAACTATACAACACAATGTAGTATCTGAACGTACACACAAACATGGAGTAGGAGGATTGGGGAGGGAGGGAGGGAGGGAGAGGAGAGGGCTCGGGATCGGAATCGGAGGAGCTAAGGCAAGAAGAGGGAGGAAACAGATAGACTAATAGAGGGAGGGGTCAACTCGTAAAGAATAAGGCTGGTGTGAGGCATCAGGGGAATTATTGTCTTGCTGGGTGCTTTCAACCAAGATTAAAGATTACAATTTTGTCCCGATTGGAACTACCAACCGGAACTAAAAACGGGACTAAAGGTCATCCTTTAGTACTGGTTGGTAACACCAACACGGATTAAATGCCCCCCTCCCAATCATATTCGCTCGTTCCCATCCTTTACAACCGAGACTGAAGGAGGATTTACCAATCGAAACTAAAACTTCCGTCATTGGTAACTGTTGGTGTCCATTTTATCCAACAAGAACAGAAGACCTTAAGTTCCGGATCCAAAAGCATCTAGGACTAAATGAGTTGGATCAAATGTGGATTTTCTACTAGTGGCAGGTGAAGCGGCTTCACAGAGAAGTCGTAAGGAGAGGAGCCGTTTTTTTCTACTATGATAGGTGAAGAAAATGGCTCCTCTCCAGCTTCTCTAGCTGATTCCAAAGTGAAAACATCACTATAGAAAATATATACAAAACTCAGCTAAACCTCCAACGTTGATATGGCATGTGCTATGACCCACACGGACAGGTGCAAGCTTGAGATTTGCAGATGATGATGGAGCAATGGTAAGCGCTATCTGTGCGTGCACGTTCCCGACAAAAGCAAATCCAGCTTCACTGATGTTTCCTTTCCAGCTTCTTGCTCACTACCCAGACAAAAGCAAATCCAGCTTCACTGATGCGCCGAAAAATAGCAGCCCGAGCTGGCCTACACAGAACTGACAACGCTACCAGCCATTTATCACACCATCAGCGATGACGCCGGAAAATAGCAGCCCTGCACAAACACTACCAGCCATTCATGCATCACACCATCAGCGATGACGCCGGCGATGGATCTTCACGCTCTTGATTCTTTTCTCACTCCCAGCTTTAGCTCTCTCTATATATAAACAATCATGGCGAGCTCTTGATCCGGCGGCCGTGTGTGCAAATTAGAAAGCGTTCCTGGTTCGTTCACCGCTTGATCAGCTACACCATTATTCGCACGAAGGAAGTAATTGCTAGACAGCAAGCATGGAGCCGAAGGAAGCCGACGGCGCCGAGGACATCGTCATCCTGGGCGCCGGACTCGCCGGACTGGCGACGGCTCTCGGACTACACAAAAAAGGGGTGAAGACCTTGGTGCTGGAGTCGTCGCCGGTGCTCCGGGCGTCGGGGTTCGCGTTCACGACGTGGAAAAACGCCTTCCGAGCGCTCGACGCCCTCGGCGTCGGCGACAAGATCAGGAAGCTGCATCTGCAGGCTCAGGGGTACGTTTGTTGGCTACCTGATCCCCATCTCCAATTCTTTTCTTTGTCCGATCTGTCCGGCCTTGATTGGCTCAGCATAAGCTTGCGACCGCCGATCAAGTTCAGTGTGCTTTTCCTTATCGTTTACAGGTTGCGCGTCATGGCTTCCTCTACGGGGAAATTGTGCAGGAAGCAGACTTCACGCAGGGGAAAACGGTGAGATGCATGCGCGTTACTTAGATCACAATTATGTAATCTCTTTTGTCTCTGAATAAGTGTTGCTCGGGAAGCATTTTTGTGAGGTAAAAACACTTCCTGAGCTACACTTATTTACATTCGGACAAAGTTAATAATTATTTTATTTGATGTCTTTTTTCTGGGACTGACATGAATATCCCTGTTCTCCTAACTCGCAGAGGATCTCTGGAAATCCGTTGCGTTAGGCGGGACCTTCTTCTGCAGGCCTTGGAGGAGGAGCTTCCGAGAGATACCATCCGCTACTCCTCCAAGATTGTGTCCATCGAGGAGGACGGCAACGTCAAGATCCTGCAACTGGCTGATGGCTCAGTTCTCAAAGCAAAGGTAGAAAATAACCATGTACTGTACGGATTATTCATTCCCAGCTACTTGCAGCCTCATGCCTTACGCTGCATCTATGTGCAGGTACTGATCGGATGCGACGGCATCAACTCCGTGGCGGCGAAATGGCTGGGGCTCGCCAAGCCCTCCTACTCGGGGCGCTCAGCGGCGAGAGGCTTCGCGCACTACCCGGACGGCCACGGCTTCGAGTCCAGGTTCCTGCAGTTCGTCGGCCACGGCTTCCGCTCCGGCATTGTCAGCCGGATCACCCTGGCCTGGGACGAACAGCTAGAGAGATTGAGAAGGAAGAAGAAACACTGGAAGATTTTGTGCCGCAACTCAGCGACGTTTTCTGACTCTTGACCTTTATTTATGCTGGTGAATATAACTGAAAGAGAAAGGAGTGGCAGAGCTTGGTCTTGCCCTCCGGCATGCACCCGTGCCACGATCTCCTACCGGCGTGTGCCATCCCACACGCGAGAGCGCGCCGCGCGACGCGGTCACTACGGCCACGACGTCGAACGTCTGGCGAAATACAAGGACGCGCTCTGGACCAGGTAAGCTGGAATGCAGAGCTCAAGTCTAACAAACTTGCTAACTGAAAAAAAAAACGATACAGAAAACTGAACACAAGTTTAACCAGGCTAACATTTCACCCCCTAAACTTGATGTTCTCCAACGATCCTTCCAACTCCCAGCAAGACGCGCAACTCGCAGAACTTGTCACGCCCGAGCGGCTTTGTCAGGATGTCGGCCAGCTGCTCCTCAGTGCGAACATGTTCGACGTCCAGTAACCCTTTCTCAAGACAGTCTCGAATGAAATGGAACCTGACATTTATATGCTTACTCCTCTCATGAAAGACAGTGTTCTTACTGAGAGCGATTGCAGATTGGCTGTCCATCTTGAGCTTGAATGATTTTCGTTGTTCACTCTTCAATTCAGACAGCAGCTGTGAGAGCCAGAGCCCTTGACAGGTCGCCGTTGATCCTGCAATGTACTCCGCTTCACATGATGAGAGTGCCACCACCTTCTGCTTCTGTGATTGCCAACTGATTGCACATGAACCAAAGAAATACAGAACTCCGGTGGTGCTCTTCCGGGTATCAACATCTCCACCCATGTCAGCATCACTATACCCCAGCAGCCTTGCTTCAGCTTCACCTCTCCTGTAGTGAACACCAAAGTCGATTGTTCCTGCAATGTACCTAAGAATTCTTTTCACCGCAGCCAGATGCTCAGTGGTAGGGACTTCCATAAACCTGCTGACATACCCCACGGCGAAGGCGATATCAGGTCTTGTGTGGACAAGGTACCTCAGGGAGCCGACGATGCCACGGTACTCGGTGGCGTCGACTGGTGGTGCTGAACTGATCTTGCTGAGCTTGAATCTTGGCTCCATCGGCGTGTGGCAGGGGTTGCAGCCCTGCAGACCTGCTCTGTCAAGTACCTTGCGCGCATACGCCGTCTGGGAGAGGCAGATGCCATCGCTCCGCTGGTTCACCTCGATGCCCAAGTAGAAGCTGAGCAACCCGAGGTCGCTCATCTTGAACTGGGCCTGCATCTCGAGTTTGAAACGCTTGATCTCGCTGTCGTCGTTCCCGGTGATGACGAGGTCATCAACGTACACGCCCACCAGCAGCCGGGACGTGCCACTGCCCCTGGCGTACACAGCGTGCTCGGAGGCGCTGTGCTTGAAGCCCAGAGCGCGGAGAGCTTGATCCAGCCTCGCGTTCCAGGCGCGTGGTGCCTGGCGGAGCCCATACAGCGCCTTGGAGAGGCGCAACACCTTGCCTTCTTGGCCAGCGACGACGAAGCCGGGCGGCTGGCGCACATACACCTCCTGCTTGAGGTCTCCGTTGAGGAACGCCGACTTGACGTCCATGTGGTGCACCGGCCACCCCTCCTGGGCAGCGAGCGCCAGCAGCAGGCGGACAGACTCAATCTGCGCCACAGGAGCGAAGACCTCGTCGAAGTCCACCCCCGGCTGCTGGACGTACCCCTTGGCGACGAGTCTGGCCTTGTGCTTCACCACCTCGCCGGCGCTGTTCTTCTTAACCTTGAAAACCCATTTGAGGCCGATCGGGCGGTGACCGGCCGGTAATGTTTCCAGGCGCCAGGTACCATTGCTCTCGATGGAGCTCATCTCTTCAAGCATCGCCTGTCGCCAGGAATCATGTTGTTCCGCCTCTGCAAACGTTGTTGGTTCTTCTCCAATCTGCAAGAACAACTCAGCTTCAAAGTCACGCGGGACGAGGCCTGGTGGAGAAGCCGGTCCAAGGACATTTTTGATCGTCCTGAACCGGGGCAGCACATCGTCGTTGTCGTCGTCCAGGAACTCGAAGGCGTTTGGCGGTGGTGACACGAACGTCAGTGTTGTCGTCGGTGCTAATGCAGGTGGAGCCGAGGCACTACCGCCGCTGGGTGGTGGGCTTGGTGCTCCCACCTCCCCGGTCGCAGTTTCCTCCATGTTGTAGTCGACGATGAGTTCCGCCGCACGCACCACCTTGTCGTCGTTCACCTTGCTCCAGTCCCAGCTCGCCTCTTCCTGGAACACGGCGTCGCGGGACACGTGTACCCGCCGCACCATTGGATCGTAGAAGCGCCACGCCTTAGCGCCCTGCTCATACCCGATGAAGACCATTGGCGAGCTCCTGTCTTCGAGCTTCTTCAGGTGGGGACGCCGTCTTCACGTGAGCGACACAGCCGAACGTGCGCAGGAACTCGACATTGGGCTTGTGCCCATGCCAAGCCTCGAATGGCGTCTTGCCCGCCACGCTCTTCGTGGGCGCCCGGTTCAGGAGGAAGACCGCCGTTGTGACAGCCTCTCCCCAGAACGCCGCGGGCACCCCTCTGGCCTTCAACAAACTTCTCGCCATGGTCACCACGGACTGATTCCTCCTCTCCACGACGCCGTTCTGCTGCGGCGTGTATGGAGCAGAGTGTTGACGCTTGATGCCGTGCTTGGAGCAGTGTTCCTCGAACGCGACGGAGGTGAACTCACCCCCGTGATCAGTGCGCAGCACGCGCAGGCGCCGCCCGGTCTCCACCTCCACACGAGCCTGGAAGCGTTGGATCACCTCCAGTGTGTCCCCCTTGTTCGAGAGCAGGGACAACCACATGAAGCGGATGTGGTCGTCGACGAGGAGGAGGAAATACGATTTCCCTCCCGGAGTCGCCGACAAGATTGGCCCGCAGAGGTCACCATGGACCAGATCGAGGATGCCGTCGGCCCGCCGTTTCGCCTGCGACGGAAAAGTTCTCCGCTTGAGCTTGGTGGCGACGCAGTCGGTGCAGTGCTGGTGTATGTGTTCCTCCGGCGGCAGCCCATCCACCATCTTCTCCTTGCTGAGCTTGCGGAGGGCGTCGAAGTGGAGATGTCCGTAGCGCTCGTGCCAGAGCCACGGGCCATCGTCGTGGTGTGCCGTCAGGCAGAGCGGCCGGGCGATGTTGACGCCAGGGTAGGTGTACAGCGTTGGCGGAGCGGCTGCACCTGACGTATGAGCCTGGCCCTCTTCGCCCGAAGCGGAGGAGACCGTGCTTGATGCGGACGCCGCATCCCCTTCGTCGAGCCGAGGCTCACGATGTTGGTGGTGAGCCTCGGGATGAAGTACACCCCGTGATGGGGATGTGCTCGCCGGTCTTGGCCTGCAAGATCACCGTCCCGGCGCCCTCGATCGGCACCACGGAGCTGTCCCCGAACTTGACGACGCCGCGGATGTGGGTGTCGAGGTTGAAGAACGCCGAGCGGCACCCGGACATATGGTTGGTGGCGCCGGTGTCCAGGTGCCACAGGGACTCGTTGCGCTCATCTTCGCCAGCATCAAGTTGGGCGAACACCTTCGCCTCGACGATCTGCAGCGGGCGGCGGTCGCCAGCGACCTGCTGGGAGGTGATTTGGTGCGGGGCGGCGATTTGTTGCAGCGCTTCTGGGGTCAACGCCACTGAAGCCAGCAACAAGGTGGGCTCTTCATCGTGCTCTTCCACCTGGGCTAGATGGGCCTCGTCCCTCTTCCTGGACCTACATTCTTTGGCCCCATGGCCTTTTTTTTCCACAATAATGACACTTATCAGATTTCTTTGGCCGGCCCACACCTTCACGTGCAGAGGAGTCCGCAGTGCGTGCGGCGCCGTTGACTCGCCCACGCGCTCCGCCGCCGCGCTTGTTCTCGCCGGCGCCGGAGCTGCTCGAACCGCCGGAGCTCCCCTTCTCGCCCGTGTGTCCCGCCGATCTTGAGTTTGGCCATCCACTCCTCATGCGTCATGAGGAGCCGGCCTTGGTTGTCGACGGTGGGCGCCGGCTTGCGGCGCTGCTCCACGGCGCGCAGCCTCCCGGTCACCTCCTCGATGGACACCATGTTTAGGTCGAGGAGGGTCTCGATGGCCATGGCGACTTGTTCCAGGTGCTCGGGGACGATGTCCAACATCTTGCGCACGATGACGACGTCCGGGATGTGGTCGCCGAGGATGCGGAGCTTGTTGGCGAGACCGGTGACGCGGACGGAGAAATCCTCCATGGACTCCCCCTCCTTCCAGCTCAACACCGCGAGCTCTCGCCGGAGCTGCTGGGCGTTGCATTCACGGACCCGCGCAACGCCGACGTGGATCGTCTTCACTGCCTCCCACGCAGCTCGCGCCGTGCGCTTGCCACGGAGGGTGGGTAGCATCTCCGCCGGAACGGATCGCAGGATGGCCGCCAAGGCCAACCGGTCGTCACGGTACTCGACCTCCTCGTCCTCCTCCGGCTCGATGGCGTACCGAGTCCCCGCCGCCTCCATGTTAACCTGCATAAGCATGGACCACTCCTCATAGTTGGAGCGGGTGAGCGTGGGGTATTGGATCGTTGCGTTGGCCTCCTTGATCGTGCGCTTGACGATGATCTTCGGGCCGCCACGGCCGCAGTGCGGCGTCGGGGAGAGCGAAATCCGGCGGCGGCGCGGCGGCGTGTGGGAACGCCCGCCGTGCAGCATGGACATGGTCACAGGTCCCTCTCTCGCTAAGCTCTGGTGCCAAATGTCAGCCGGATCACCCTGGCCTGGGACGAACAGCTAGAGAGCTTGAGAAGGAAGAAGAAACACTGGAAGATTTTGTGCCGCAACTCAGCGACGTTTTCTGACTCTTGACCTTTATTTATGCTGGTGAATACAACTGAAAGAGAAAGGAGTGGCAGAGCTTGGTCTTGCCCTCCGGCATGCACGCGCGCCACGATCTCCTACCGGCGTGTGCCATCCCACACGCGAGAGCGCGCCGCGCGACGCGGTCACTACGGCCACGACGTCAAACGTCTGGCGAAATACAAGGACGCGCTCTGGACCAGGTAAGCTGGAATGCAGAGCTCAAGTCTAACAAACTTGCTAACTGAAAAAAAACGATACAGAAAACTGAACACAAGTTTAACCAGGCTAACAGGCATGATGCCCTGCAACGAGTCCGACATCTACTGGTTCTTCACCTGGACTCCATCCCACAACGGTTTGTCATGCTTCCTTCAATTCTATTCACGGCGACGTCCGTCCCCCCATCAAGATGGATGCAATTACAGAAACTAATAACCGATCGATCGATGCTGAGTTATATAGCATGTCGTTGTTCGATCGTTCAGATAAGGGCGTCGACGAGAGTGCGGCCACGATGAAGCAGTTCGTGCTGGAAAAGCTCCGGGGCTCCAAGGTGCCGGCGGAGGTGCTGGCCGTGGTCGAGAGGAGCGACATGAGCGACGTCCTCGCGGCGCCGCTGCGGTTCCGGCCGCCCCTCTCGCTGGTGACCGCGAGCATCAGCAAGGGCAACGTGTGCGTGGCCGGGGACGCGCTGCACCCAATGACACCGGACCTCGGGCAGGGCGGCTGCTCGGCGCTGGAGGACGCCGTCGTCCTGGCCCGGTGCCTCGGCGAAGCGCTCGTTGGCGCGACGCCGCCGCGGCGAAGGGCGGCAGCACCGACGAGAAGGAGCGGGTCGAGGTGGGCCTGCGCGAGTACGTCAGGATCAGGCGGTGGAGGAGCGTCGAGCTCATCGCTACCTCGTCCACGGTGGGCTTCATACAGCAGAGTGACAACCCGATCATAAGCTTCCTGCGGGACAAGTTGCTGTCTGGAATTCTTGCTGGGAGACTTGTGAAAATGTCCCAGTATGACTGCGGCACGCTTTAAGGCCGGCTCGCTACTACTACCGGTACCGCAATATTACAACTGATACTAGCAAAATAAATAAGAGTGGAAAGGAATCAAACAGTCTATTTGCCTCACCACATTGATAGCCCCATTTTAGTGCAAATACATATATACAAATCCACATATTCAAATAAATAATGTAGTGGGAATATAATTTGCATCTGAGCATATGGATATTCACTTTATGCAAATATCCAGGAACATTAATAATATAAGTCAAAATTAAAAAATATTAGTATAATTCTATTTTATTTACCTCTCAAAAAATGTATTTTAAGAAATAAAATTTAATAGGCGAGGCCAAATGAATTAAGCGGGAGGACAAGAGAAAACAGTATGATTTCTTTTACTAAAGTTATATTTGAAATGGTGCCATCTTAAATATAGTTATTTTCTATATCCATATCCAATTTTGCGAAACAAATCTAAAACACATATTTGGAACACAATTCTGATGTACGCAGGTATTTGCATCCGTTTGTAAATTGGATATGGATAGATCCTACCCTATTTCCATTTAGTCAACTACAAACATCTCATGATACAAATATCTCCTACTCCCTCCGTTCTTAAATATTTGATGTTTAGGACAAGCAAATTAGTTCATTTTTGAAGTAACTACTTTATCCTAAACGACATATATTTAAGGACGGATGTAGTATACATTTTCCATCTTTAGTAAGTGCCATTTCGAAATAGTGTATGGTTCACTTTAAGCAAGAGACTTGAACATACTACGTGAGTAAAATAGCGGGCTATGAAAAATAGCGGCGACTGTTTCTGGCCGCTATTGCCGCTATAGCCGCGCAATAGCGCAGTAGCATTAGCTGTCTGCTCGCGCTATTTTGCCGCTATTGCGCCTCTATAGCGCGCTATTTTAATCAAACAGCAGGAAATATAACAACAGCAGATATATATGATAAGTTGATAACCACAAGCCACAACCAACATAATAAGTTCATAATTCACTAATTCAACCATGAAGACACCAGGATTCAGCCATATGTTCACAATTCAACCATAAACATTTAACAAAAATAAACAGCCACAATTCAAAGAAAACAAGCAAACAACCATAAAGGCATCAAGTCCAAGAGCAACGATCTTCTATGGTTCAGGTTTCAGCATCAGAATAAAAAATAGGCATAGCGCGCTATTAGCGGCACTATGACGCTAAATTTGAATAGCGGGGTTTTAGCGCGTTATAGCGGTAATAGCGCCGATAGCGCAAAAAAGCAAGATATCGTTGCGGTAAGTGCTCGGAGCCGCTATTAGCGCGCTATAGCACGCTATTTTTTTTCCATGGTGTAAATCAAGTACATGATCCTCATAATAGAGATTAGAGTATGATGACCAGCTAAAAAATATATATCTATACGGTAAAAAGAAAAATGCTTGGATGGTGCCCACAACACACGGGCGCACTAGGTTAAACATGAATGAATAATCAATAACACTAGCCACCTTGCCTTTCTAACTTAGATTAAAAAACATGATCATGGCAAAGGATGATCCAATGAGCTTGGCACTGATGAGGAACATAAAAGGATGAACTTAGGTTTAAAAATCTCGTCATGGCAAAGGATGAACTTAGCCTGGCCTATTACTTCTTCGAGTTTCTCCATCAATCATTGAGGTTTAGAAAAAAAAATGCACAGAGCCATGTGTCACATCAAGAGCTAGTTTTTTTTTTGCGGGTACAATGTGTCACATCAAGAGCCATGTCCGTGGAAATTACGACATTGTACAATTTTAGAACAAATTTTCTCCAGGGTAGGACCGAACATCAGCAGAAATTCTGAACCTGACATCATCCTCCAAACCTGTCTACTTTATAAATCCAATTGTAAACCCTGAAGAATCACATACTAACTTTGAAGATAATTTTTTGAGGCACTCAAAACATTTTATCACTTTAACCCTTTTGTAAAACACTTTTTTACAAATAAATCATGGAAACAATTTTCAAGGATGGACACTTTTCTAGGTGTAACGTCAACTCGGAGATATGAGAGGTCAGGTAGCTTGTGATGAAATCCCAAGGCCTGCTACAATGCACCAATGTGTCAAACTGGATTTTGGTCTTCTTAGAAAAGAAGGGCCCAAAACGGATTCAGTTAACAATAATCTTGTATTATTAAGTTTTCTTTACAATGGTACCTTTGTTAGTAAGTTTTTTTGTGGGTACCTTATTAGTAAGTTTAGCTCCTCCATTTCAAAAAAAAAAATTGAAACTCCTCATGTGCCTCAATTTTTTATTTAATTAGCTTGTTTTAAACATTATATATTTGTATAATCAAGGTAGTATATTATTAAAAGCTCATGTTCCCAAGTCCCAACACTACGGCTGCACCAAAGAACACAAATAAAACACTCCAACATCTATTCCACCGGCACAGGCAGTCGAACGGTTATTCCCTTCGCGTTGCTGCAGGATTGAAAGAGTTTTTTATAAACTATGAATCATTGTGATTGTTTTGTTTCTTGTAAAAATAGTGCACTTGCAGAGATTACACCCCGAGAGTCATATGAGCTATCTCGTAATGAAAATCATAAATTTTTATGTTACTTTTGAAAAGATAAGAAAAAAACTTTCAAAATTCAAGATGATGTGCACCACATAAGAGAGAAACAACAATTAATGCATCTTAGTGGGGTATTAATGCATCTTAGTGGGAGGGAGGTGGTGATGTGGCTTCATGAGAGTTGAGAGAAATCCTTAGTGGGGTACTCCTATATAGTTATACTAGGTGATACCGCTGCTGTCATGAATTTTTAAACAAAAATTTTAAGGTGAAATGTGAAAGTGGAAACACCAAAACGATTACATCGCAATATTCATCTGTAATCAATATTATATATGAAAGTATGTTAATTTTGTTGAGGGAGAACCATTTTTAAATGATTGATCCTACATGTATTTCAACTGCGAGAAATTTATGGCATGCTACTCGCAAATACAATATGCTATTAGTCACAGAAAAACGATGAAGACATAAATATATGGTTTGATGGATGTTGACATGGCCTGGTGGATGTTGACATGGCTTATAGTGGATAGTGACATGGCGTGTAGTGGGTTATGACGTGGCGTGTTGAGAGAAGAGAAATCGTTAGTAGGTACCAATTATATAGTTATATAGACTAGGTGATTCCCCATGCGTTGCTGTGGGATTTGAGAGAATATTTTTTTGATAAATCATAAACTAATATGGTTGTCCAATTCCCGGTATAAATGGTGCACTTGAGATTGTTTTAAAAGTGATCTCTTGATAAAATTCTACAATTTTGAATTGTTCTACGATTAATTAAATGGGGAGTAGTGAGTATTTGTACTCATGAAAAGTAAGTGAATAATTGAGAAGGTGTAGTGGATTGTAGACTGTCTGCGGTGCAAACAATTAGATGATGTGGTTGCACCATATGCAGGAGAATTAGCAATTAATTGAGCAATTTAGACTTCCTACTAACCTCACGGTTCATCTTTTTTTACCCAATCTACACACATTTTACGCCCACATTCGTACTAAAATTGACCCTTTTGGAGCAAGCCTTTACTTCGGCTGTTTTTGCAGTAATGTGGCATAGGAATCTCAGAAGGTGTTTGGATCCCACCTGACTAGAGACTACTGACTAATTTTAGTCACGTTTAGTCACTAAACCTCCAAACACCCCTGACCAAAGGGTGATTAAAACTAGTTTAGTCCCTAGTCACCCATACCCCCACTTCTACTGACTAAAATCCCTTCTCTCACCTAATTAAGTGCTCCTCCCATTAATTCGGTAGGCCCAACACACCTCATCCCCTCCCTCCTCCCGTCATCCCGTGCGGCTCGCCTCCCTCATCGTCAGCGCCGCCGCTCCTCCACCGCCCCGCAGCACCCCGGCGCCCCGCCGTGCAGGAGGTCCTGCTCCTCCACCTCTGCGCCGCTCCACGGCACGCCGGCCTGCTCCTCGCTTCTCCGCGCCGCTCCACGGCAGTCCTGGGGGCATCGCCGTGACGGCCTCCGCGCGCCTCGGGGAGGACGAGGGCCGGGCGTGAGCAGCAAGCGGAGGAGGGGCGCATGGAGGAGGGCCCGCCTCTGTCGCCGCCGGATCCCGGAGCTCCGCCGCCGCCGCCGGGTCCCGGAGCTCCGCCCGCCCCCAACGTCGCCGGATCTCGGAGCTTCGCCCGCCCCAACGTCACCCGCGCCGTCTCAACCACGGCAACAGCGACAATCGCCACTCCGGCGGCCCGCAAGGAGCAGCACGACGACGCGGGCTCCATCGCCGCCCCACGCCGCATCAGGAGCAGAGCGACAGCAGCTCGGGACGCCATCGCCGCAGCCCGCCGCCGGAGAGGCCAGCTCCCGCGGCACCTGCCCCCACCCGTGCGCGCGCGCCTCCGCCTCCAGCGGCGACGGCGGCGACAACTGGGCGCGATGGGTCAGTACAGATGTGGAGGGAGAGGAAGGGAGGGAGAGGAGAGGAGAGGAGTGGAGAGAGAAAGAGGAGAGAGCAATTTAATGTTGACTAATTTTAGTCACCCTCCAAACAGGGTCTGACTAAAAGATTTTAGTCTGATTAAACTTTAGTCAGGTGACTAAAGGGATCCAAACACCCTCTCAGTACTAAGTTCAACTAAAAGACGGTGCAAGAAGAAGAGAAGGTGTGTTCTTCGTACCAGGCCTGTACACGTTGACATTGGCGCACTCCCATCCAGCCGTAACTCCTTAATTAGCTCGGTCACTAATCACACCACTTTTTCCCGGCCGTATTAATTGTCACCCAAAAGAACTGCACCGTCTGCCACCCATGCCTCACTGCATCGTTTCTCCGCCGCCGAGAGCTGCTCCTTGCGACAGGAGATGTCCACGCGGATCAGCAGGAGGCAGGGGCCAGAGGCGGCAGCGCAGGCACCCAGCCCCGCGGTTGAGCGCGCCCGTCGCGGCGGAGCCGGACACACACGTCTCAAGCGGCCCGCCCGCGCCAGAGGCACGGAAAGTGGCGCGCCGGCCACTATGCGCTGCTAGAGACCACAGGATGCGGAGCCGCCGCGCAAACCCGCCCACCACCGTGCGCGCATGCTAGGGCGCCATCGTTCGCGATAATGGCGCCTGATAACAGCCCGCGGCGAGCACCGGCTCGGGAGATGCGTGCTGAATACGACTAGAGGAGCAACGACCGCGAGGCGGCGCACGCTAGGGAGCCACGACGTTGGAGGCGGGCCAGGCGGCAGCACCAGGAGCAGAGAGAGAGAGAGAGCCGAGGTACGGTGCCCGTCGATCTTCCCAATATGTGGCCTCGCGAGGTTACCAATAGGGCTGGACGCCGAGCCGAGCCGGCTGGCTCGGCTTGGTCTGGCTTGTTAAGGTAACGAGCCAGCTCAGCTCGACTTGTTAACAAAACGAACAAAAATGTTAGCTCGGCTTGGCTCGTTAGTAGCTCGAGCTAGTTCGTTAGGCTTGCGAGTTGTATGTAAATTTGAAATTAACATTTGAGCTTATGTAAAATTTTAAAAATAATAATTATAAAGTTGTAAATGATAAAATTAGTCACACATGGAGCACTTAGGAAAGTTTAGCATAGCTTCAATGGTTCGTCTCAACTTTGATAGCTCGGTTTTCTATGTTGAAATTAGAACTTTTTAGCTCGTTTGGCTCGCGAGTAGCTTGCGAGTTGGCTCGAGCTAGCTCATTAACAAAACGAGCAAAAATAGTTGCTCGGCTCGTTAAAAAATTGATCGAGCCGAGCCGAGTCGAGCCGAGCTATGAACGAGTCGGCCAGCTCACGAATTTCTGGTTCACGGTCCAACCCTAGTTACCAACATGCTCAATCAGAGGAGGAGGGGATTCTCTTGATCAGAATCGCCCGAGCAAGCAGTCGAGATGTGCCATTGCGGTGAGGCGGGCGACGATTGGGGGGGGGGATCAGCCCGGAGATCCCCGTCGCGGGAGGTGATGGGCGCGAACAGGTAGTTCACGGGGAGGCGGAGGGGGTTGGATTTGGACGCTGCTAGGCGATGTCGCCTTGATCTGTCATGGTAACTAAAAATAAGATGAGAGGTAAAGGATGCTGAGGGTCGGGAGCCCGGGAGACTGCCATAGCCTCTTGGTCCGCCGAGGCGGCTGCATTGGGGAGGCTAGGGGGCGGCGACGGTGAGGAGGCGGTGGCGAGCTTTCCGAGGCACACGGTGGGTGGGGACAATGCGGGGGAGTGGCACCCTAGGTATTGAGAGAAATCTGTAGTGGGGTGCTCCTATATAATTTGCATGATAAGCAGGAGGTCTTTGTCACGGGGCTGTGACTACCATTTCCACCATCATGTCCAAATCTACATCCTCCTCCACCCCAACTGACAACTCCTAGTCAAAATGGTAAAAAAGATTATACTTGATCATGAACTGCCTGACCCAATAAAGCCGACCCAACTTGCTTGAAAACCTCGACTCAATCCGACGCGACCAGACCGTGCGACGGGTCGAGCGTGGGCCAAAATTTTGACCTGAATCAAGAAAAAAACCCGACTCAACCCGAAAATTACACATAAAAAACTCGAGCCCGATCCGACCCAACCATGTGTTATGAAATGATTTTTGTCATTAATCCACATTTAATACGCTTAGTTATTATCTGAGCATTCAATGTGACGGGTGGATGGAGAAATTTTTGGAAGGAACAGATGGCACGGGAACACAAGCTGCCAATGATGCGACACACGTCCATGCCTCGAGATGAAGGATATGAGCATGTGTGGCACTACACTAATCCCAGGGAGACGTGCGTGGGCCATTCCCAATGACGATGCTACGGCATTGGCGGAACAATGGTTTCTTCGCTAGCGACAGTACTGGTACCCCAAACCCACTACCCAGACGGGTTTTACCTGATAAGGTGACCGATATGAATCATATTTCTACCCGCGGGTACACAAATAGGCAACATCATGTACCCATCGGGTAAGTGGATTCATGTGCGGGTACGTACTATCCATACCTGCATACTAGCGGTAAAATATACCCTTCTACAATATGTGATAAACTTCTTTTCAAAAACAATATGTGATAAACTTGTAAATTGCATGTTGTTAGTGAAGAATAACTTAACATTGATAACTAACAAAGGATTTCATGCTTTATTAGACTATTAATTAGTCAAGATTATCATTTAAATCTTTTATTTATTCAAACTAGCAATGATGCACGTGCGGCACGCACGTGTCCACTGTGCCGCACGTGTCCGCTAAAAAAATTAAGTAACCGCCATCGCAAGTTAGTTTAGAATCATCGTAGTTCAACAAATTCAATAACCAACAATTTTTCAGAATTTAATTACTTTTTAAATAATATTCATGTTAACAAATAATTGTCAATTTGTGCATGTAATTTATATAATTTTTATGGAGACTAAAAACTTTCACCCAAATTAATATAGATTGTGCATACTGCTTACATATAATGGAAGCAAACACCATAAACCATCTGATCATTTTTATTTTAGTTGCTTACAACAACTATATAGTTGGTCCCAACAACCTTAGATTTGATGAAAAAAAGGACTGTCCAATTCAAATAGGTGACTATAATTGTGTTGCCAATAATTGTAAGAAGATTACTAATAACACTTGCAAATACATAATTGTACCAGTACCACGATCATCTAATTAAATCCATGGCAAGCACATGTTCAGAAAAGTAAAGCAAAAGCATCAACATTTACCAAAGGTAAGCATTGTCCACGCATGAAATGGTGAGATCAAACTTTCACAGATAATGAAAGGCTACAGTTTAGATAATGAATCCATCCAAAATAATTTTTAAAAAATTGTATTTATTGTTAACTGATACCTATGATTGCATATCATCAGCTTGTCAATATGGTCATTTGACCTTTCTTAAAGCTTATTTCTGATAAAAAAAACTTGTAAATGCAAGTGAACAAAATACCAGGAGAGAAATCATCCCGCTTTTTATGTCCATATAAAAGAAAACAAAATCAATGAAAGTACTTTTTTTCCGATGTGAACTTGGTGGGCCCAGCGGGTACGCACCGGTGGGTACTTGAGCCGAACTAAACAAGGACAATCTCATTCTGTCATTACTACTGCCACAACAGCAGCGATCAGCGATCTCTTTCTCCTGTCTGTCAAACTACCCAGTGTAAGTCAAATTTACAGCCTGTTTGGGACTGCTCCATTTCCAAACCTTCAATCCAAAACTAAGTGCTGAGGAGGGGCGATGATGAGAACCTTTTCGGAATTGATGCCTTCGAGAAATTGTGGCAACTGTGCATCTAGAAAATCATTGCAGAAGAATTTGAGACGAACAAAGTTAACTGAAAGTATCTTTCATCATGTAAACATTGTCATTGCAACAAGCCATGGCAAACAGGTTTAGTCTCATAGCAGAATTAACAGCAAAAATTACTTCCTCCGTCCCAAATTACTTCATTTTGGCTTTTCTAGGTACATTCCTTTTGTTATATATTTAGACATAATGGAGAGAGTAGGAAATATCTCAACTTGAAAATAAATAGAAGGAAAAGTTAGAAAATAAGTGACCAAAAAGGGCTATTCAAAAACCACAAAGCAGTAATATTCAATCTAAACATCAAACTTTCGCTGGCAAGAAAATAAACGCGGCTCAGCTTCGCCTTTGCTCGATCATATAACTGTATCCACACCATCTCTTATCACCAAATTAACCCATTCTGATACATGGTGTTGCCCTGGTTATCACTCATCACCCGTGAAGAATGGCATGACCATCCAAGGACAAAGCCACTATCATTAGAGCATGGTTGAAAAGGATTTCAAGAAAGGAGGGAAGGTTCCAGTTTGATACCACTAACAGCCATGATTGCTCAAAGGTGGTTGTGTTCAGCCATGGTTATTGATCATCACCCTTTTAGATGTTTTCTCTATTTAAGGGAACTGAGGCCAGAACTGGTAAGATGGAACTAACACAACTTATCAGTCCCACTAACATTAACCCATATCCCAGGTTCAAATTCAGCAGGAGGGCAAGTGAAGGACATTCCTTGAGACAGGTTCAACAACACAAAAAAAAATCACAGATTGGTATTGAGCACCAACAGGACATGCAAAAGAGCATAAAGAAGTAAGCAGACAAGAGCTCAAAGGAGTACGAAACGGAATAAAAGTTACAAGCAGTTCAATGGGCATCTTAGCTGCCATATAAGATGCAACAGCGACAAAACCACCCTTCAAATCCACCAGGGCATTAACTAAAATATTTTGCATAGTTCATAGGGTGGTTTAGCCGGTTTTAGATTTCCAAACCTATTGCAAGGTCAATCCATGACACATCTCAATGTGATCTGTAATTGAAAGAATCCGGAAAGTCAAGGGGTTATTAGACAAGGGTTCAATATATATAGAAAAAAGACACTTGAATGGCTCAGATTTACCCATTATCAGCACGGCAACTTACAGTGGAAGTTTTCCTCTTCATATAATGATGTGCAGCTGGGAGAACTTACAGTGGAAGCACAATTCCCACCCTTCCCAAATATAAATAAACAAATAGCATTGTCCATTAAAACAGGGCATTTGAGATTTTGGTCTAGTAGTATAATTCTCGCTTTGGGTGCGAGAGGTCCCAAGTTTGATTCTCGGAATGCGCCCATCAAGGTTTTGATGTTTAGCACCGTCCATTGTAATATGGAACCAACTGTCAGCTATTGGTCGCAGAACTGGTTGTTCGTTAAAATACAAGCCATCCTACGGTATCACCTGAGACTGATGTTGTATGCTGAAGAGCCTAATCGAACCATGGGAAGAGCAATATAGTAGGGAACACACAACAATCAAATTTTTAACGGACTGAATGGACAGAGGATCAGAGATATATTCAAATCTGATTGCTAGTATCTCTGGAGAGAGACCAGGGTAGGATGTGCTAGCGTACTTTGAGAAACGGCTTGGTCAGGATCACGCCGGCATCCATAGCAGCAGGAGCCTGCACGAACGCTCGAAAGCTTGTTGCAGCAATAATGGCCCCAAGCAGGAGTGCGGACGGCAACGCGGTGGCCTGCACAGACGCGCGGTGCGCCAGCACCTCCGACTGCGGGCATCACGACACCACCAGACCGGCGCCGCGTCGTGCGGCAAGTATCGCCGCCGGGCGGGAGTTTGCGGCCTCCGCCGCGGACGGCACAAAGGAACGGTCGGTGGCGTCGAGGAGGCCGCTCGCGACCTCTTGCATCTCCAGCGGGTCGAGGTCGGTCAGGCGTGCCGCGCGCCGCCATGGGCTCGACCAGTCGCGCCGCTGTGAGCCTTCGGTGGAGTCTGGAGGCCGCCCGAGGAGGTGGTAGAGGAGAGGGAGAGGAGGAGGCGCACGGCGTGCTAGGGTAGCGGGTGTCTGCGGACACGGGAAGTTTTTTTTCCGATGCGGACTTGGTGGGCCCGGCGGGTATAAAGGGTGGGTAGGCGTGGGGTGGGTGAGAAAAGTAATTCGTTTTTGGCAGAAACGGTCCCCAAATTGCGATTTTTATGGTCGTTCCACCTTTTTGTCATCACGCAACCTGACAGGTGGGTCCGACGTGAGGGGTAAGGTGGGTCCGAATTGGGTGAGAAAAGTTTTCAATTGTCTTCGCTCCTTATAGTATAGATTTGTTGATGTATACACTTTATTGTGTGTTATATTCTCAATTATATTAGTTTACAATGAGTATGCTATCGAGTAGGGGTTACTTGACGGGTAAAAAAATCCGTGCGGTTATGGGTAAGAACTTAATTGTACCCGTATGCGGATATGGATTTTTTAGCTAGAGTTAGAATTGGCGAGTGCGGGTATGGAATGTCACTACCCGACAGGTTTCTACCTGTTGCCATCTCGAGGACTTCAAGGTGTGGAGAATCGATGAGACCAAGGAGCAGCGGTCCTGCCGGCGAAGCAGTGAACTATTTATCAATCCTTGTGATAGTGTGTGTCTTAGGTTCAGGTGCCTGATCTTGGCAAATTTGGTGGTTGCTGAATGTTGTTCATTGAGTCTCAATTATTGTTTCCTTCCCTGGTACGGACATTACACCAATGACAAGTTAGCTTCTTCTTACATGCTTTCAGAGTTGTTTTAATCGACTAGCAGCTACCATTACGTGATGTCTACCACTGCGGACCGGATCACGGCGGTGGATGGACCGGAAGATCGATGCATCAAGCAAATGTGATCAATTGAGCGTGAGCAGTCAGGTTTTACTCGAGCCAAATGGTAAGCCTGTCGATCCGGCACTACGTGCACCAGGCTTTTATTATTGACATCGAACCGAGATCTTCTACCGAGTTCACCGCACCAGGCTGTTAGGCTAACTGCAACAGTGCCCTGTATAAGCTCCTGGACCCCTAAAAGTAGCGGATTTCGCCCGAACACCCTGCAGGGGTAGCCTGTAAACAGGCCTCGATCTTCCAGGACGTCGCTCGGTTCCCCCAAATGTCGCGGGTGCCAGCGAGGAGGACCTGCAGCACGCCTTCCGCGTCTTTTTTTTTAGAATTACACAGTACAACGCAGACGCTCACAACACGTACGCACAAACACCCCTATGAATACACGTACGCAAACCCTACCCCTATGAGCACCTCCGAAGGACTGAGCACCGGCAGATCTGGAGATTCTCGAAGTCACCATTAGCGCCTCGTCGTCGACGGGAACGTCGCTTACCACTTAGCCAGAAAATCCCGGAATAAATCTAGGAAAAGGTGCGAGCACCAGGATCTGAACCCTGGTGGGTAGCGTCCCCATCGACCGCCCTACCATTGGACTACACTCATTCCGCCTTCGACGCCGATGGAAATGACACCATCTCCGCCGCCGAGCTCGCGCGTGTCGCGGGCTGGAAGGTGACGGCGCGACAATGCTCTGTTTTGGCTCGGTCGAGAGGTGGCGGCGCCGACGCCATGCTGCCCTGCCTAGCCCCGCACCACCATGCCCCCGTGGGCGTGGCGGCGGCAGAAGGGGGACGACTTGCGGCCATGGGAGGTGGCGGTGCCGGTGGCCGGAGCTCGCTCTCCCTTGGCCGACAAGCTTCAAGGACGGCATGATTTCGTTCCCGTGCAGACGCAGTGAAGATGGGATGCGGTGGCCGGTGGGGCGCCGGTAGGCAGGAGCACCACTGGGAGGAAGAGGAGGCGACGCTGGTGGTGGTCGGCGCGGGGAGGAAGGGCGGCGGCGTGCCGGACGAGGAGGACCCTCTGCCGGCCCTGCTCGTGCGCGCGTCCCTCTCCCCGCAGCTCTTGCCGCTCCCGGCGTCCCCGTGGAGCCGAGGGGCGAGAGAGGAATGCGCGCGCCAGGGTCGAGTCGGCGTCGGCGGAGGAGACGGCGGTGGGAGGAGAGGGGATGGTGCGACGGCCGGCGGAACGATGGTGGGTACGGGGGCTGAAGGCGCCGCCGAGGCGCCAGAGCACTGAGCTCGAGCCGGGCGCGGGTGAGGTGTCGCGCGGCGGCGGCGTGGAGAAGGGCTCCAGCACACCGGCGTCGGGCGGGCGAGCTCCGCGGCCGGTCGACCACGGTGCAGCGTGCGGCAAGCTCCGCAGCGGGCCGACACTACGTGAAAAACTCACTTTGGTAACGGGCATAGATTGCCTTTAGTAACGGGCAAAGCGCCCGTTACCGATCAAGTGTTACAAATGAGCCAAGAAAGGTAACAGGCGGATGCCCGTATCGATAACACATATTCGTAACGGGCATCAAACAACGACCGTTACCACAACTAGCCACTGGTCACGTGAAATGGCTATTTCTCTGGGCCCACAGCGAACTTTGGTAACAGGCACTAAAACAGAGCCCATTACAGTAGCTCAACATCAGAGACGTGTGCTGTGTACCTGTGTCTCCTCTATCTAGACGAAATGAGACGTGTCTACTTCACGCGCGTCTCAGCACATCTAGGATTCATAACGGGCATCAAACAACAACCGTTACCACAACTAGTCACCGGTCACGTGAAATGGCTGTTTCTTTGGGCCCACAGGGAACTTTGGTAACGGGCACGAAAATAGAGCCCGTTACTGTGAACTCAACATCGAGACGGCGTCCGTGAACTGCGTCTCCTCTGTCTCGACGAAATGAGACACATCTGTTTCCACGTGCGTCTGCTGTCTCTCGCCTAAAGGAGACGCGTGCTGTCAACCTGCGTCTCCTCTATCTCGACGAACGGGCCAGGTCCTGGGGCCCACCGGTCAGTACTGGTAACGGGCTTTTACACTACCCGTTACATTGTTGGCATGTTTGTAACGCGCCCGAATGAAGCTCATACTCATCGATCGCTGTTTGTAACGAGGTTTAATTAACGCCTGCACATGATCGTAGGCCACCCCTACGCACCTCGCTCGGCCGCATCCCGAACCGGCCGGATTTGGCAGATTAGGGCTGCATCCTGTCATCCTGGAACCAGCCAGGATATGGCAGCCACCACAGCAAAGAGACATCACAAACACATTCTCATATCACAGATATAGGCAAGTAAGATCACATTTATAGACAAGCAAGATCACATTTATAGACAAGCTAGCAAGATCACATCAAGTTTCAAGTTACTCTCATCAGGACTTGTTTGGATGGAGTCATCAGAAAACTACCGAACCAGCAAAGATCCGACCCCAACCAAGCAAGCCAAGCGAGGTTTCTCAGGCAACAACACCTGACTAAAGAAGACTGAATGAGTTTCAAGTTTCTGACTACAATGAACTCACGGTGCACCATTATAGAAGTTGCCCTTTCGGTCGATGGTCTCCTTAAGAATGTACTCGCACAGCATCTCCCGGACACGCTTTAGATCTTTTGTGGAAACATTTATAGCAGCTTTGAAATCTTGCAAAATACAATCATTTATGAGAATACAAGTAGAAATCAGTTTCTAAAATCGAGATGGAGAATATGAGAGACAAGGTTGAACATTATTATCTACTTACAGCAGCCTTCTTGATGTCTGTCATCGAGTAGTCTTAACATATGGAATGTCACATGGAATCCACACAAAGAGGACCGCTATGGCTCTTGAGCACACCGCATCGAGGTACCAAAATGACAAGTTAATGACCAAATAGGTAAGAAGGGACCATAAAAACCTCGGTCTTACATCGAGATTTGTTTTGTGCTTGAGTGTGGCTTTTGGCTTTTTCTTTCCTTCGTCTCTCCATCCATGCATGATCACCAAAGGCCTGCATGATCAGCAATACCGATTAGAAACACTAAGAGATTGAATTTTGTGAACAAAACCTACAAGATCTTGTACCAAAGGCCCAAGCATGGTCAGCAATACCGATTAGAAACACTAAAAGATTGAATTTTTATGAACAAAACCTACAAGATACTGACCAGTCCACAACAGGTTTGAGGTCTAAGAACTTTAGCGGGGGATGTTGTTTAGCAGAATCTAGATACTAAACCTCTTTGAACTTCATAGATGATCATCACAGTTACCCGTGGCTAGTGTAGTAGGCACCCACCACGTAGTCGTTGTTCATTGCATTTGCGATTGCTTTGGTAACAAGGACAGAATGCTGAGAAATATTTGTGAAAGTAATAAAACCTGGATCTAAAGACCCAACACTAATCTGCATCTCCGCTGCCTTGTCCATCATTTTCCTACAAAAAATCAAATTGTTAGCATGCATGAACTTTGTGGTCAAAATTAAAGAAATATCTTTTTAGGTTTTAAGGGACTTACAATGTCCACAACCTCAAGAAGGTAACATCTAGAGAAGCCAGGGTTATAAGGTTACACACGCTACTAAATGCAATGTTTAACATTAAAGCACCACCACCACCTTTAAAGTGGTGTTGATCCACCTTTGCTGGAAAGGCAAGTTTATCCTTATTGTGTTCCATGACGTAAGCATGCAACCTGGCACAATTTGGTCCAGACCTCTAAGTTTGCTTCGACAACATAGGTGTACCAGGACTTGTATTTTGGTCATTCTGCTCATCCCAATAATATAGTTAAGATTCTCATCTTTAGACGAGAGGTTTCTGGCTGGTCCCCTTCTGCAGTGGAGATTGCACAGGCTCCTCCTCCTGCGCAGGAGGCAGTTGTACATGTTGCATCTGCCGCTTAGGGGAGATTGCCCGCGCCTCCTCCTCCGCCGGAGAGGCTGCTTCGTCTGTTGCTTATCCTCATGTTGCGCTGCTTAGGCGGAGTTTGCCTGGGCTCCTCCTACTGTGTCGACGCTCTGCTATGCGTAGTTTTGCTGATCCGCTGCCGCTATTGAGCATTCTCTTCCGACACCGAGCTGCGACCTCCATCCGATCTTGTACCCCGCTACATGCGGCTTCAGGGTTGGGATGTCTCGTCATGGGTAGTATAAGGATGCTGTCATTTGGCCATTGGATCCTTTGAGCGAGAGCCTCGGCTAGGGTTGCTATGTCACCCCATCAATTGGTACAGTGCAGGAGGGTAGTGACCGCATTGGCCCACACATAAGTAGGTTGCACCACAACATACCCATCCTGCACCGTCTTGAATGGCAAGCCTTTTGAAATGAAAAGACTTTTGCTAGTGCGAGCTCCACATTAATCCCGATGTCATCCAAAAGGCTGCACGCGGTTGGCTCTGTGCTTATCTATTGTGTCCAAAGATAGGTGATCGACTATCACTTTGTGCACTTGATTTGCCGTCCTCGTTGGCATTCCAATGGTCTTGCTCTCACGCCACACGCATCTTCCTCGCTTGTCATGCGCATGTTCTTCCTCATTGTCATGCGCATGTTCTTCCTCGCGGTCATGCGCATCTTCTTCCTCGATGCCATGCACATCTTCTTCCTCGGCATCGACTGCTGGTAATTGGGAAGGAAGAAGTACATTTTCGGTATTTCGATGCACGATAGTCTAAGAGCATGGACAACTGATTTAAATGTTATGTCCATCATATCATGAGCATCGACCTCTTGTTCCTCCTCTTCTTCCGTACATTCCGCAAACTCTTCACCAAACCCTTTACCCGACCTAAGTGAACTAGACACGCCTCGGATCCAACCTCGATGCTGAGTCTCAAGTCTGCGGTGAGGATATCATCCTCCTAACCCTAGAGAAAGAACCATCGCTACCCCGAGCTGCAAGTGTTTTCACCCTATCTGCTACCCACCACCGCAGGTTACCGAATGTTATGCCCTGCTTCCTTCACTAGTATTCTTTCTCTTCTTCCCTACCCTTGCACGCAGATAAGGTCTTGAACGTCCGGAAATTGGTCCCAAGGGTTCTGCTTTTCCTTCTCGCAGCTAGCTTTGCATCCTCCTCCTCTCACTCTTTCCTTTTACCACGATAACCTTTCTCGCTCATCTTGTGTGGTTTATTATGCAATGCTCTCTTTTGTTTCATCTCTGGCTCAATTCTTTGAAATGAAGGAGAATTGGTTTCTGCACAAACATGTCCCGATCTTGTTGTTGCAAAAGGCATGCTTCACAAAGGAGTCTCCTCTTCGCTCACATATTTTTTCTTAAATGGGCCTTGAACCGCCGCGTAAGGTTCCAATCTCGATATAGCTGCCTTAATCGCCTTCTTGCGAACAGATTCTTCCATTGGTGGGTAATCTAGCTTTTCCTCTAAAACTGTGAACATATATTCTTTCTCAATTGGTGAGAGATCATCAACCGTCTTGTTGATTGACACCCTCTCCTGAGCAATGAGGCCACAGACCAATACAAATATATCTCTCGCAGCATCCGGGAAGGCCAAAATTGGCATCAAGTCAGCGATCAACTTGTCTTGACCATTTGGTATGTGTCCTTGACCATGGGATCAGTACTACTGCAGCGATGCAGGCCGAGTGACCTGTGAAGAAGGTTCACCGCCGATGGGTTGTGATGGTGCACTGGAGGTAGAGAAGTTTGTTGTTGTGGGAGACCGTATAGATGATATGTCGGGGTTGTCGAGAGCAACATAAGCAAGACTGAAAATCTAAACAAAATTCTTATTAGATAAATTCGTTTTCTCTGACAGGCAAAATAGCTGATATTACACTAGAAATCATTACAAGTCATAAATAAAATCAGCATAGACATACAGTTCATATTTTACTTAATTAGCATACTGAGGATAGGTGCTAACCATTTTGTGAGGACACAACAATATGCTTATATATCAAAGAGAATAAATTCCTTCAAGCTTCCTTGTCCAACTTCAGCTGATGGATTGTGTGTTCCATGTGTACATGCAACAAGAGGATAAAGCAATTATGACATTATATATGACGAGGTGAAACAACACTCACAACACATCATGACACCAACAATAATAATATATATGTGGTAGGTGAAACAATTAACACTCACAACAAAGCATATGATAGTCTAGTTATCACTACATTATAAAACCATGCGATGCAATTCCCTCGACATTATGTGGCCATCGAATTAAAGTATGCTAACAGTCCAAAGCATAACTGCCGGTGCGGTACATTCAAAGCATAGCAGAATTAAAGTATGCTAACATCCTCAATACTTTTCATGAATTTCTGATGCAAAAATTGTAGCACTGTGAACATGAAAATGAATTTCAACAGTTCATATAACTTCATCTGTTTGCAACAATTTATTCAAACAGACTTGGATCAAAAAAATCCATCCATCAAATCCACAGTCAGTCAATTAAAAATGAACTACTAAGGCATGTCTCCCTAATCCACCTTAACATGAATATATAGCAGATTGGGTGGACTACATTATAAACCACTACGATGCAATTCCCACTGACATTATTTGGCCATCAGAATTAAAGTATGCTAACAGGTCCAAAGCATAAGGCCGATCCGGTACATTCAAAGCATAGCGAATTAAAGTATGCTAATAGGTCCAAAGCATAACTGTCGATCTGGTACATTCAAAGCATCACAGAATTAAAGTATGCATTAATCCTCAATGCTTTTCATGAATTTACAGTGCAAAAATTGTAGCACCAGGAACATGAAAAATGAATTTCAACAGTTCATATAACTTCATCTATTAGCAACAATTTATTCAAACAGACTTGGAGCAACAAAATCCATCTATCAAATCCACAGTCAATTAATTAAAAATGAACTACCAAGGCATGTCTCCCTAATCCACATTGACATGAATATATAGCAGATTTGGTGACCGAGCAGAGAGAGGGCGTTGGGGGTTCAAGCAGACTAACCTCCGCGAATGAAGTAGTTGTTCTCGTGATGGTCGGATGGCCGGATCCACGCCGGCTCGTGGCTCGAGGTGGCTACCGTCGTGGCCGGGATGATGATCCAAGTCAACGGTCTTTAGGTTGGCCGGGAAGCCGTGCGATGCAAGAATCGCTGCCTGCACCGCTGCCGCCACGCAGGAGCGGTGGGGCTGAGAAGAGCAGGTGGCGGCGGTAGAGAGCGCGGCGGCGGGGAGAGTGGCGGCGGCGGTGGGGAGAGTGTGGGCGTTGTGGATCTGTCTAGCGAGGAGCCGAATATGTCCCCTGAGGAACTGCGCGCATAACTGTGTTTAAGGAAATTACTGACGTGCCCTTGACGGCTCTCTGGTGGAATTGGAATTCCATAGGCATTAAAGTCAATATAGTTGGCAAATTTTGAGCAGCCCGAGCACGGTTTTTCTCACGACACCGACGCTGGGCGGTCATTATCAACGATGGTTAGTGAACCCGCATCGCATTTGTTGGCAGTTGGGTCCGGCAGGCGGGCAGTGGTTATCTTTTTATATTGGCCACTATTTTTTTCGAATGAAACGTGCTTCCATAAAATATTAGAGCTCATAAAACAGCACCTAAAAATCATAAAAATACGAACAATTCATATTTAGACATTTAGTATTTGAATAAAATATCAACAATCACACTTGTATGCCCAAAATTCTTATAATTCGTTTTTACACCCCATGGTAATGATATAATAATTCTAATGACATCAAATGTGCTCTAAAAAATCTACGAATTGACTTGGCAACATAATTTGGGTACCTAAACTTGTCTTCAAAAATTTTAAATGGTCTCGATGAAGGAATAATATACTTGTGTACAAATGTCTACATCTCTCACATAGTTTCCTAGAATGTTGCTTGAATATTCAAGTTTTCCACACTTTGCAACGTGTTTGAACTCATATGCATTTGAAAACTTAACAAAATCTTGTGTTCACCTTAAGCTTATGAAATGTAAAATTTCATCACTAATGGTTGTGTAAAACAAATATTATTTATATGTTGTACTTACAAAGAACAAAATAAGGCATATAAACATTATTCAAGCAACGAAATATACACTAAACAATAAAATTAATGAAAAGATGGTGATTTTAGAAAAATTTAGAAAAAATATCAAATTTGGACTAATTACAATGAAGAAATACATGTTACAACATTTGATTGCAGATTAAAAGGAGAAGTGCGAATCGTTCATTCGAATAGAACTGGACCCCATTAGTTATTAGCGACACGGATCGATAACCCGCTCGGCTGGTCTTCCAAAATTTTACATAGATAATACGAGCAACATACAAAATCTAATCCACTACTGATTTCCTATTCCAATACGCTTCGAACTTCACCATTTCGCAGGAGCCTACCATCGCAAAAGCAGAAATTCCAAGCCATCCTTTATCCACACCGCAGTTAGCCGTTGTTGCTCAAGACGGTGATCGCTGCACTGCCGAGGCGGCAGCTTCACCCCAAATGCGCCAAGTGGAGGAGTGGATCACACGCGCGCCTTCTCGCAAAGCGGACACCCTCGTTGCTCGCCCATCTCGACGTCAGACCGCCACCGCCGCGACACGCCTCATGTACCGCTGGGTGTCATCGGCGGCGCACCGCCATTGTCCCTCAGAGAGCAATATGGCGATAGATAGGCCGCCGATCGTGCCCACCCTCGGCGGCGCGCCGAGATCATTGCATCCTGTTTCCATGAAGACGGTTTTGATCCCGGAGAAGAAGCAAGCCTCCTGATTCGAGATCGGTCAAGATAGTAAGGAAGGCTTTGTAGGCGGTGGGGTCCCACACCCAAGAAATCTCATCTCTTATCCCTCTATCGACAAATGCGCCGACCGATGTCGAGCCGCACACGCGGCGCATGGTTGAGCAAGCACTGCCAGAGGGCTGCGTGGTCAGCCAAGGGCCTCTCCGAGGTCACACCGACGCGCACCGCAATCTCAATGCAGAGGTCTTGAGGGAGGTCCACACGATTTACGACCGGTGTCACCGCTTCTTCCCGCAAGATGCTATTCATCTCCCACGGGAATGGTGACGATGAGGAGTAGGCGTTGCTATTTTTTCATGTAGATGAAGGGGCAGGGGATCTAAATTATTTTGGAAGAAAAAAATACAGGAGATTTGTTTCCAAACACGGTTTAAGTATGCAATGGAGACGACATTTGGTTAATCCGCGTATCCTTTAATTCTCCATTGCAGACAACGTTTGGATAATCCGTGTATCCTTTAATTCTACATTAGAGATGACATTTGGTTAATCCGCGTATCATTTAATTCTACATTGAATCACTCGCCTCGCCATTGATCCGGCAACTGTTTCCCCATTGACCGGATCTGGCATCAATTTCTTGGGAACCTTCCCGTTTCCTGTGCTCTTGATCTTATCCCTTCTTCTTTTTTTTGACAACCGATCTTATCCCTTCCTTGTTTTTGCTATAAAAAGGCACCGACGCCTATCGGTCCTCCTCACTTGCTTCCTTCTTCTCTAGATCTAGATCTAGCTATGGCACAAAAAATAGATCTTGTAGGGCAAGCTTTTGCTTTCTCTCCTTCCTCCTCCTCGCTCTCTCTCGGGCTAGAAGAATTCTTGTGATATGGGTGACTGGGTTGCTCATCCCTCTAGCATGCTAGAAAAATCATTGTGATATATCACCGTCGGGGAAGGTAGCCCGAACCTCCGGCATCAGGAAGAACAAGCCGACGGAAAGATCAGGTCTGTGGAGAGAAGCCCAGAACCATCCTGCTGTAGCTTTCTTGTTAAACTTGCGCTTCCTTTTGCTTTCCCTCCTCCAGGAGGAGGATTTTTGAAGGGATATGTTTCCACCCTCTGCTGTATCTTTCTCTTGTGCTCACTTGTAAGCATGAAGAAGAAGCCAGAATCTGGAGCATATCTCGTCAGGAAGAACAAGCCGACGGCGGCCTCCTTTCTCTTCACCTCCGACGATCGACCACGCGTGGAAGGAGCAAGATCGAAATTTGAGCCTCAACATCGCCAAGTCAAGACCCACCACCGCAGTGGTCTTCTCCTCCGGCCGCCGGAGATTCAGCTGGAGCCGGACGCGAGTTCGAGGCTGCCGAGCTGGCCAAGATCCCGAGGCCTCCCTATCTGATGTATCAATGATGACTGTAATCTATGTGTGTGATTTTGCATCTCAAGAGACATGCTTGTGTGATTATCTGTGTGCAGTCCAATTTTTTGTATGATTTACCTACTCACTTGCAAGCATGAAGAAGAACAAGCCGACGAAAGTATATCTCTTTTGCTTAGTTTAGATCTATGTTCCTCCTCCTGGTAGTGCCTAGTGATGATGAACATAGATGGCCGCTTTGTAACCTTCTCGATGTATCAATGATGATCAGTAACTGTGTGTGTGTGATTTTGCATCTCAAGAGACATGCTTGTGTGATTATCTCGTGCGTCAATTTTTGTATGATTTACCTACTCACTTGCAAGCATGAAGAAGAACAAGCCCGGGCTGGCTAATCCGCTGCCTCTTTTGATGTAACTGTGTGTGATTTCGCATCTCTTGCCCATAACAATGGCGACGCGAGTTGGTTAATCCTCATCTCTTGCCCATAACAAAGACGACGCGGGTAGGCTAATCCTCGTCTCTTTTATATTAACGTCATTCTTGAACTAAAGCAACATACATACTTAATCGAATCAAGGTAATATAAAATGTAATATATATAGTATCTTAGGCATAATATATTACAAAAAGGATTCAAATTCCACCACATCCTATATATTACAAAAAGGATTCAAATTCCACCAATACATCACATCCTTTATATTATAAAACGGATACCATTTCCACCAATAGACACATCCTCAGACATAAAAGGATTCAGAAATCGAGCTTGTTTTTCTTCTTTGATTGTATATGGATTTTTCACTATGGTCGCTTTGCAAGTACGGTGTTTTGTTAGTTTCAAGAGTCGGGCTTGTATGAAGTGTCAAAGGATGGAATTTCGTCCAAACCGGGTTGTATTCCTCCTCCTCAACAACATTTTCAACCCCAACAATCCTTTTTTTCAGGCATAACCACAGACCAGTTCTTCTTTGCAAGGTTAGGTACATAGAACACTTGCTCAACATCGTTGGCGAAGACAAACGGTTCATTTTTGTAACCAAAGACCCGGAGATCAACATTAACATAACCATATTTGTCCTTGCTCACGACTCTTCCCATTGGTGACCCATCTACACCGAAACAAGGCTACCTTCAATCCTACATAATCAAGCTCTCATATCCACTATTTTGATAGATGCTCTTTTTATCCTGAGCCATGGTGTAGAACGTGTATCCATTGATATCCATTGCTTGGTATCTTGTAACGGTGGAACAATGGCCTCGCTGCTAGATTTCATATCTCGCGGTTATTACAAAGATTGCCGCATGTCTCTCGACATAATCTCGAGCCACCTGAAACCTTGCATGTGCATCTTTACAAGCCAAGCCCTACCACGGTCCGTGGGTTGTCTTCACGTAGTTGTCGCTTGTGCTCATTGGCAAACGATGTAATTAGGTGCTGTATCACGGTGAAATGAGCCTTTTGGAAGGCATCCGTTCCGGAGTGACTGACTTTTTCCCTAGGGTCCCAACACCTGAAAGCCTACCTTCATGCCGTGAGCGAGGCACACCAATGGGGTTTTGGGGGTCTATATAACCCATGGCCCACTCCATCGCTTCGATGGTCTCGTAGCCACGAACAATGGCTCCTCCGGAGGAATAACCGGTTATGTACCAATGATTTCAGAATCCATAGAACCTCTCATATGGAAACATCTCGATGAAGGTAAGATGGGCCAAGGAACCAGATTTCCTCGTGAGGTGTGTCGTTAGATGCGCATGAGATCAAAGAATGATGGTGGGAAGGTAGCTTCAAGGCATAGGGTCTCGAAATGACCTCTCTAAGTCCAATAGTTTTTCCTCATCAATCACCTTCTGTTCTATTGCATTGAAGAATAAACACAAGCTCGTGATCGTGGCCGCCAACCGCCTGCCTTGATACCTCTAAGTGCAACAGAAGAAGAGAGATGTCATCAACACATGGCAATCATGAGATTTCATCAAGTTGAAATTCATTTTCATGTCCTTCACCGACACTAGCCTCTTGAAGTTTGATGAGTAGCCTGAAGGTACTTTCAAATCATGCAAAACCGAATGTAATTTTCTCTCTACCTTTGACAAGGTGGTTGCAGCAACGGGAAGGTCTGCCCATCTCTGCTTTCCTCTCGTGATAGAGCTCCGCCTAATGCCCAGCTTCTTTAAGATCCCCTTGCATTTTTATGATCTTTTCCTTTGGACTTCGTTGTAGCAATGTTCCACAAGTAGCTTCACACATTCTTCTTGACGTGGATGTTGTCAATCGAATGACACACATCCAACATCGGCCAATACTCTAGCTTCCATAGAATTGATTTCTTGTTCCACATTCCTCCTTCTTCTCCTTTCACCATCTTGTTTCTTTCTTTGCCAAGAGTTTTTCACCGCTTTGGGTAACTCCTCGATAGTTTTGACATCCTTGACTTTCAAGTGGACCAGATCTCCAACATGCAACGATGCCTCTCGATTCTCCTTTTCCCCATTAAACTGACAATCCATGGCCCGGTTGGATGTTTCTTGCCGAGGAAACGACGGTGCCCCATAAATACGTATTTCTTTGAATGTCTTAGCCATACTGCGCAAGTATTTTCCAAGAAGTGTGGGCAAGCCGCACCTTTCCTTTTACCGCCGCAGAGGTTATGGCGATGGTTGTTGTCGATTGATGGTGGTGAACAACATGGCGCGCATTGTGAACTCCTCACGCTTGTACTCATCTCAAACCTCCTTCACACCAGGCTTCCATAGTATCTTCAAGTCATCAACTAGTGGCTCAAGTAGACATCAATACGCCGTTGCTTTGGCCCGAGACCAATATTGTCGATCATATATTCGCTTGCATAGCTGTGGTGGAAGGTTGTACAACGATAGCACGGCTGTGCTAGGTGCTATGTGTTGAGCTCGTTACCGAATGGGTTCACGCCATCCGTGCTCATAGCAAATCGTATGCTCATACGTCTTCGTCAAACCACGGAAAGTGGTTATTAATGTTACCCCATTGTGTTGCATCTGCGGGGTGCCTAAACTTGCCATCTTGCCTATGCTCCTTTCGGCCTTCACATGCCAACGCAAGAGTTGTGCCTCCTTTCGTGTTGCGAACCATCTTCTCACCGAGGAATGATGCAAAAATACCATGCCACCCTCACAAGAGCCCTCTTAGCCTTCTTCTTCTTGCCTCGATCTCGCCGGCTCGTTTCGTCCATCAGATTATTATCATTTCCACCATCATTTTCCTCTTGTACCGATCATAGCCACACTTGGGGCACTTGTCAAGGTCTCGCATAATCTCCACGGAACAATACACAACCGTTCTTGCATGCATGGATTTTTTCAACCTCTATTCCCGTGAGGATGATTATCTTCTTCGCCTCATAGATGCATCGCTATTTGGTTTCCTTTAGGTAGCATGTCTCTAAGCACATCCAATAGATGTTTGAAACTTTTGTTGCTCCAACCATGATCCGCCTTAAGTCGAAGTTTTAGATCACCGGAAAGGCGAGAGTACTTGGCAATCGTGATAGAGGGGTTTATTTGAATCTTCAATGAACCGCTTGACCGCTAATTCGGAAGGTGTGTACACTCGTTGAAACTCAACATCTCGCAACATTTGATCAACATTGTGCACACGTTGCAACACCTCACCATCATCGAAGCCCTAACTTCTTGATCGCTGATATCCTCGTGCCTCATCACATTTGGTGGGAATAATGGTTCATTTTCCTCAAAACTCCACCATCATCAAGGTCTTCATCATGGTCGGTAGCATGGTGTCGCACTTCACCTTCATTTAGGCACCGCTCGAGTTCATTAAGGCCTTCCTCACCATGTTTATTCCAACATGTGTAATTTTTACGAAACCACGTGTGACCAAATGATGAAAAATGATTTCCGTTGCAGCGAATTTCTTCGGTTGAGACAATCTATACAGGGCAAATCATTGACTAAACACCACGGTTTCTCATATCCGCCTCGCTTGATTTAGAAAACTATTGCCCCGCTTAAGAAATTCTCCCAATCTTCTTGGGAATACATCTAAGTCTAAGCAGCGGCACCATCCGCATTCCATACACCAAATGAGCATAATTCATCACACAAAACCGATAACATAAGAGGATTAGGACACAAGAATTTCAATAAAGGGATAATTAATTTCCACCTTGACGAGGACTGCCGAGGAGGAGGATCGAGGCGGCGGCGGCGACAGCTGAAGGACGGCGCCGAGCGAGGAGGGACATGGAGGCGTGCGCTTTGGATGACGCCGGCCGACATCTGCCCCTTTCAGCCGTCGCGACGCTGCCGGGCCGACGCCGGCTGCAAAGACCGGCTCGAGGAGAGAAAGCGCGATCCTCGAGGCGGCTGGCGGCGCAATCGGACAGCCGGCGGGGACATCCGAGTAGAGAGATCGAGCGAGTGACCTTCCGAGGAGAGAGAGAGCGAGTGTTGTTCGAACGGGAGAGGCCTTCATGGGAGAAAGAGCGAGTGGTGTCGGAAGGAGAAGAGAGACAAGAAATAACAACATGCGTCTCCGATGTGAGAAAAAAGGCAACCTTGGGTGGCAATCAAAGGAGACGAGTCCTAAGAAACGAGCGTATCCAATTAGGTTAAGAAAGGAGACGATCCTAACAAGTATGCTCAAGATTTAAATTATTCCAGAACGGACTTTGTAGCCCGTTACCAATACGGCAAAGGATCAAGAATGATTTAAAGTTATCGATAGATTTAACTTTTGTAACGGACTTATTTAACGTCCGTTTACAAGAATTCATGTAACGCGCAGCGTTCGCTACCGTAAGTCCACATTGGTAACGGATGTTGTGGAGGCCAACCCCGGGGTCGGCCTGGCGCGCTTATGGTAACGCCAGAACAACCGCTACGTATGAGCGTAACGAACGCGTCCGTTATAAACGTGCGCGACCTATTTGCGTTCGTAGTGCGACCAGGGCGCGGCGCGCGACGAGCTCGGCGGCCGGCCGGTGCGGCGCGCCTTGCTGCGGCCCGTCTCCGTGGAATCCACGACGACACAAGATAAGGTGGGGCCCACCCACGTGGGGGTAGTTAGGAGGAAACAAGATGTTTTGTCGCCCACGAGATTATGATTTTGTCTACGTGTGGTCGCATCCCGCACCACGCACCAATAATCTGGCTCTGCCCCTACCGCTTGCATTGCCACTCAGTTTAAATGGTTTTGCAAAAATGGCTCACTACCAAGTGGGTAAATTCATCGTAAAACCTTGATATTGCAGACAAAAGATGATCCACTTAAAGATATACTCTATATTGAATCTATGTCATGATGGTATCAAACAAATTTGTTATTTCAAACTTTATTATTCGAGTTGTAGAATATTTACATACAAACAGAATTCAATATATATGGGTATGGATCCGAATTCAAACAATTCAATTGATACTCACATTTGCATGGCAACCCTGTATGCACCCTTTTGCCGAACAACTCCTAAAACACACCTACACATGGCGGCAAAGTGTTCCTACACGAAGACAGTATGACAACAAATCGCTCTATGTTTCAACATTCAGCCACCGATACAGCCTGTAAGAACAATACGTCGCTGGTGGCGATCCGTGCTTCAGCAAGGTGCTGCTGACAGGAACAATCATCTGCAGATTAGGGGGACTAATCAAGCAAGACGTCCTTGCATACAGAGAAGCTAACACAATTGTTGAATAGATACAGTTCAGAGACAGTTTCATTGTTGTAAGCATAGCAGAGCTGTACATAGCTCCAGGAGTTGTCTTGTGCGTGCCCGGTCCTTTTCGGGCTTGTAAAAACAAAAACACTTGCTGCATCTTCTATAATGAAAAGGTAGAACACCTACCATGCTTGCTAAAAAAACTCACAGGAGCTTAAAGTGCTCACTGCGTTTTGTCGACGAATAGGGAGGGTGAACCTTCTCGCGTCCCTGCGTGGTCACGGAGGTAGATCAGCAGAGCACAGACGGCTTCTAGCAGAGAGGAAAGGATCTGCTTCGGCGGCAACTTACCGATGCCGAGGAAAATAACGGCGGCGGCGGCGGATCTGTTTGATGATGATGGAGTGTGTGCGCACACTGCAGATGCAAAAGGAACGAATGGGATAGCGACATCTCAATTTAGAGCAACTTCAACAGTCTTATTATTTTTGTTAGTTAAATTTGAAGAATTAACCCTTTGTAAAAATAGAAAACATCAAAATTCTATGGGGTAATCCAACAAACTAGCTATTTTTCATTTTCCATATCCCACAAACCACTCAATAACACATACCCGCATGTCATTCTATATTCTTCCCTACCTTTCTCCTTTCTCTTTTATCCTTGCTGCGACCTCCTCCCGTCCGCGTCCTCCCGGCCCTCCTCCGTCCTCCCGCCTCGGCTTACTGCTGCGGTGCTCACTCCTCCCTCTCGGCCTGGCGGCGCGAGGAGCTCCGGCCCTTGCCCTTGGCGGCACAGGGAGCTCCGGCCATGGCGGACAATTGTCAGGGCTCCGGGAGGCTATGAGCTCGGCCGAGGCGTGGAACGGAGAGAGAGGAGGTGAAGCGGATCGCAGATGTGTGCTCACTAGCGGCGGGGGGGCGGCAACGGTAGGATTCGATCGGCGGCGGACGGCTCGGCCTCCGGCCATGGCGGCGCTCCAGTCGTCGGTTTGCGATGGGGATAGACAGCAAGCATGCGTCTCGTCCCTGTGAAGCTCGTGGTAGGGCCTGCTTGCTCCGTTGGGGCTTTACGTCAGCGAATCGGGCGGCGGTTGGTGGTGGCTACCTGGCTCCGATGGCAGCGGACAGCGCGTGCGGCAGTGCGGCGGTGGCGGCGATGAGGAGGGTGATTTGACGCGAGGAGGACGGCGGGAGGGATCGACGTCGCAGGTTTCGGTGTTTTTGCGAGGGGGGCGCGCTCGCCAAAGGTCGCGAGCCACAACAGGTGAATGGCGAGCGAGATTGTGAGGATGTATTTTGTCGAGTCTGTTGGAACCGCGTTTTGTTGATCGTTTTATTTTTTAGCGATGAAAACCGATTTAAGGGAGCTGTTGGAGTTGCTCTTATAAGTCAAGAGAAGGACGTGCGGACGATGAGCAGCGGCGGTTTCGCGAGAGCTGTTGCAGAATGCGGCGTGGGGAGGGATGACGAGCGGGTCCCACCAGTCATTAAGATAAGTAGGTGTTGTAGGGCCAGGAGTTGGGTAGGAGAGGTTTTGGCCCAAAAAATTTAGGTTTTTAAACTAGCTCGGTTCTAACTCAAACTAAATCAAACTCGATCGAATTTTGAAATAGACTTTTCATCCAATAAAAACCTAGTGCAAACTCTACGGCATGAATGCACAAAACAAAATTATATACCTTATATTGATTATTTATTTAGAAAATACTTTTTTCCTGTAATTAAATATTTTGCTATTATCTAATTATTGCAAAATTTTGGAAACATGAGAAAAATATATTGTTTTCTTAGTGTTAATTGTTCACATCCCAAAATAGAAATTTTAGAGTGTGACACCACTTTATAAGGTTGCTTGTTATGTTTTCGACATCCAAAATTCAACAACTTTGAGCGAAGAGATATAGCATTGAAAATTACCATTTCTACTAGATGTACTCTATCCGATGTTTTAGTTTATTTCAAAATGAAACTTTTCGTCTTTGACCATATCTATACTATAAGGAGCGAAAACAATTGAAAACTTTTCTCATCCAAATCGAACCCACTTTAGGAGTGGATAGGGTGAAAGGACTATGTAAGGAACAAAAATCGCAATTTGGAGAGCGTTTCTGCCAAAAACGAATTGTTTTTGTCACCCAACCTCTCTTTACCCACCCACCTATACCCGCGTCGGGCCCACTATACCCGTTGTCAAAAATCACGTGAGGGACTCCAAAATCACCACGAATCCGAATCCCACCCGGTGTGCGACGCCTCAAGGAAGGAGAGGCCCAACAGGCCACGTGCGGCACTCCGGGCCCTTTTTTCTTTTCTATTTATTTTTTATTTCCTAATTATTACTTTAATACTATTTGTACCAATTAACGATTATTATGCGCATAAACTATATGAAATTACTTGAGTTAGAAAAATATTTTTACCAATAAACTATTTCTTTTTTCACATATCCCTTCCTTGCCCACGTTATCCCCGCCACCTGCACTCCACGTTCTTTAGTGGGCAGCATCGGCACAGGACGTACAAGTGGATAGTCGAGCACAATGACGTGACTCGCTGGGGACAACTCGAGCGCTAACATTGTGCACCATATGTGTTGTTGAGGGTGTTTGACAATGGCAGCCCGAGCATCGAGGGCGCTATCATGCTCCACCCATGGTTTGGGGGGGACACGCTCACCGAGGGAGATCTGGGTTTACGTGTGCGCGGACACGGTTAGTGGTGTCGACGACCTGAGGATGAACCCGTTAGCACCTGGCTCGTCGACGCTAGAGAAACTCGAGTGCGCGAGGATGTTGGTGTGCGTCGGGAACAAGAACGGCTCACGCGTACTAAGAGGTCATTGCGGCAAGCTCTAAGGATACAAAGTCCGAAGAGGCCACACAGAGCTATGCTCTTCGCACCTGAATTATTGAATCCTGCCTTAAATTTATAAGCATGCCAAGCAGCTTATTGAATAATCTTTCTAGAATCTAGGAATGGTTTCATGACATTAGAAATATTTTCCTAAGCTATATTTATATGGATGTGTGATGATAAAGAAAGAATTATACAGATACCATGATATGGTTCAGAGGTGCACCTCACAAATTTCATCAGGTGCTCTATCTCACTAATCGTCATGCGCATTATATGAAATCATAGTTGTACTTTTTATCTTGAGTGTGAAAAGATTGTTCCATTATATTAGAACTTTAATTATTATATATATAAAAATATAGCACGCGATATGTGCGGCATTGTTACTAGTTTATATAAAGAATATTGACATATCTGATAACTTTGTCAAAGTTTGGCTTAATAAGATAAAACTGAAATGTCTTACATTATTTTCAAACATGAAGATAATATACAAATTTACACCCTTAAATATATCATCAATGGCATCTCGGGAGCCCCGGGAAGTATCATGCTGAAGACTGAATGTAAGGAATCGGATGCTCGTAGTCTAAGAGGGGGAGGGGGTGAATTAGGCAATCTAAAAATCTTAACCTATGGCTTCTACTACTTTGCATAAAGTAAAACTAGAATATACTATCTAGATGTGCAACTACGGTTGTTCTTGTGTGAAACTCCCATCCCAAAACAAGGTTTGCAACCTATAGCCAATCCTAGCATAAAATAGAAAATGCGGAAACGTAAAGAGTGATGAGAGAAAGCAAACTCTTGACACGCGATTTATCCCGTGGTATCGGTAGGCACTAAGCCACCCCTAGTCCACGTTGTTGAAGCACTCACACAAGAGTATTGCTTTCCGGTCACCAAGTCTCTCCCAAGAGCGCACCTTGTACAACTTGATTCGCTCAAGAATCACCTCACAAGGTTGGCACAACCTTGCACTCAATCAGCTCTAAGCTAAGCCTAGCACTAAGCACATACACAAAGCATATGTAAGTCTATGGATGAGCAATTTAGTACTTAGATGGATTGGATATGATCTTCTAGGTGTCTTGCACTCCTCTGCACTTCCACACAATCCAGCAACCTCAAATAGGTGAGTGGAGGGGGTATAAATAGCCCAAGGCGTCCAAAGAGCCATTGGCTAACGACCACAGAAAAAGGTAGCGTTGGATGAACCGATGCTATGCTTTTCCTAGGCGTCGGTTCATCCGGTGCCCTCCACGTCACTTAGCCGTTGCAGCTCTACTGACACAACTGTTCCGACGCTATACACCGACGGTGCGTCGGTTCATCCAGTGCTGAAGGCTTCACAACCAAAACGTCTACGTATCGCCGCTGCGGATCGGATAGACCGACGCTTCCTCTAACCCAAGGCGTCGGTTCATCCGGTGCTGAAGAGCCTGTCTTGGCGCGTCTCTGTCTTGATTCAAACCAGGCATCGGATAGATCGACGGTGTCCTCACTTAGACCGTCGGATCATGCAGTGCTACTGTCTTCGCTGCTTCTCCTCTGCAAATCATCCGGCGCATCTAGAGCGGACCGTCCGGATCATCCGACGGTGCCTGTTGACTTGAGGCTTCTTGCAGTGTACCAACTACACTGACGCTTGCACCGATGGTACCGTCGGTTCATCCGACGGTATCTTTTCTTCCTTTTCTTCGCGTCTTCAACTTGGATCTTTGCTTCAACTTAACATACTTAACATGCCATCACTTATAGCCCCAAAATATATACGAAGTCCTCATTTTTGCTATGAATAACTTAACATGTGCATGGTATGTTAACTTGTGATATGACATGTTAACTTGGGCATGGTATGTTAACTTGTGGTAATATCTATGGGACCTAAGAATGTCTACAAAGATATGCTAGATAATGTGGTTAGTCCCATTACTTGTGTTAGCATGAATCACCAAAATCAACTCAAACAAATGGCTAATGGGGTCATGTTCGCTACACTGAAATACTACTGTAATACGCTGGATATTAATGGTGAACTTTCTTATTCCACAATATAAGAGATAAATTAGTTAAACGTGCCCAGGTAGAGGTGCGCCGGCAGCCGTGGCTCGGCATGCAACGCCAGCGGCGTGGCCATGAAGGTGTCGTTCCTTGACTCGCTAAGGTCGATGGCCGCGACCCCAGCTGGCTTGCTCCAGGTGAAACACTGGAGGTCGATGGCCGAAAAGCATGACTGTCATGGCCGTGCCGAGCGAGGCCGCGATGCATCCGCGGCGGCCGGTGCTGAAGGAGATGAACCGCAGATCGTTCTCACAGAGCGTGACCTCCGCCGCGGGGATGTGGCGGCCGGGATCGAAGCGGAGCGGGTCGTCCCAGACGGCGGGGTTGCGGCCGAGGCCGACGCGGCTGAGGATGACGTGGCTGCCCTTGGGGACGTGGTAGCCGGCGACGGTGGCGTCGGCGAGCGCGACGTGGGGGACGTTGAACGGCACCACGGGGTGCAGGCGGAACGCCTCGCGGATGCAGGCCTTGAGGTAGTTGAGCCGCGGGATGTCGGACTCCTGCACCAGCCGGCCACGGCCGACGACGGCGTCGAGCTCCTCCACCGCCTTCCTCATCGTCTCCGGGGCGTTCACCATCTCCGCCAGCGCCCACTCCACCGCGTTCGACGGGTTGTCCACGGCCGCGAACGTGATGTCCTGCAATAATTAATCATCCACAGATAATTAAGGCAAAGCTGATCAGTCATCAGTGAATATTTAATTTTATTCCTGTGTTTCTCATGTGTCGTGTCGTCGTGTGGCAGAACACAACGCGCGTGTATGGATTGGACTTTTAAGCTAGGCGGCTTCACCTGCGACTGAGCTTTGACTTCCTCGATGGTGAGCAACGGTACTTTGCCATCGGCGCCCTTGAGTGTGATGAGCACGTCGAGAAAGTCCTCGGGCTCCTGCCTCTCGCCGCTCTTCCACTGCCTCCACCGCTCGTCGATGACCTTGTCGTGCAGGCCGTGCACTATCTTGCTAGCCCAAGGTCAAGGCCTAGCAGCCAGGGCAGGTAGTCCGAGACGCAGAAGGCGTAGAGGAGGCCCAGGGATGTGAACACGGCGTCCACGTGCTGCTCCTGTTATATTCATTCAGGTTATGTTATTAAAAAAACATATATACGTACGTGTGCAGTTTGCCTATATATAGCCATGGAACTTTGACAACATATGGGACTTGCCTCTGTGTAATATGTGTGTCACTATATGTCTAGTAAGAAACTATACAAGAATTGAGTGTGCATAATTAATAAAATGAACATGCATGCAACAAGACCTCCAGCGGGCCGGGGCCACCGTCGGGCTGCGGCTCGCCAAAGTAGCGCCTGTTGAAGAAGAGGCGGCGGATGACGTTGCTACAGTAATGGCGCGCGACGTGCCTGACGTCGACGGCGCCCCGCCGGAGTTCGCTTTGACAAGGTTGTAGACGTAGCGGGTGATGTTGTCGGCCTCGAAGGCGCGCTTGTTGCTGAGCCACTTGTGGCGGGAGGGGCAGACGATCTCGGAGGTGAGCACGCGGCGCATCTTCCTCCACTGGTCGCCGTAGGGGGAAAGCACGGCGTCCCGGTAGCCGCCGCTGATGGTTTCGGAGGCGAAGGTGAGCGGGCGGGAGAAAGTGGCGTCCTGCTTCCTGAGCACCTCACGCGCGATCGCGGGGCAGATGATCGGGACGACGTGGACGCTGCCCAGCTTGATGCACGTGATGTCGGTGCCAATCTCCTTCATCACGAGGTGGATCCAGCGGAACGCCGGCTTGTTGAGCATCATCTCGGGCAAGTTTCCGACGATGGGCCACGGGGTCGGCCCCGGCGGGAGCTTGGCCTTCCGCTGCGGCCTTATGGTTTGGACGAGGCACAGGCACACCATCGTGACCACGAGCAGTAACGCTTTTAAGATAGTGGAAGTGGGCGAGGAAACTCCAAGCGCCAAGGTGGCTGCAACGGTTGCCTCCATGGCCATGTTCGAACTAGCTAGGATATATAGTTTGTGTTTGCAGGCACGGAGCGGCGGAGCAATGCTAACTGATCGAACTTAGTTAGGCTCCGGCGCTCCGCGAAGACACAGTTGCCTCGGCTGTGCTGCTTTCCGAATGGGTTTAGCAAGCCCGAGCTAGGTAGCTATTTATATTGTTTTTTTTTGGAAGGAGCTATTTATATTGTTCGAACGCTCGATAATATGCTCGGTCTACCTTACTTTCTCCGCTCTAAACTAAATTTGTTAAATTTTATACAAAAAAGACGATCAAAAGCTATGTAAACATGCATATATATAGTAGTTGTGAAATCTCCACCATATTTCTTCAAAAAAAAATCTCCACCATATTTTTTAAAAGGTAAAGACTCTAATGTAGCTGGCTGTATTTTTGTCACGCAGAACCACCGCTTTCCTGGTATCTTCGGTCACTCACCCAAATGGCGGGCTCCGCGCACTAACCCGAGTACCCGACCATCTATCCCTCGTCTCGTCTCGCCAGAGACGAGGGATCCCGGCGAGACCCCCCACGCGGAGGCCCGCCTAGCGGCGGATCCCGGCGAGAGCGTGTGGCGGCGGCATCGGCGAGGGCCGGCGTGCGTGGACGTGTGGTGGCGCCTCGCCCCCCCACAACCAAGGCGCGGATCCTTCAGATCGGGAAATGGCGAGGGAGACTGCGGCGCGGAGGAGCAGAGGATCGACCACGACGCACATCTCCTCTCATCCGATCAAAGGTGAGACATCATTGCCCTCGAATCTCCGCTCTCTTTCCAGCATCGCACCTAACCCTAACCCCACCACCGCGGCAACATCCTGCAGCCATGGAGCTCCTCCTCTCCATGCTTATGGTCAGAGGCTCGAGCCCCGCCGAAGCGATGCGGCGGAAGCCACGATGACGGCACGGGAGCACCTCTGCAGGTTCCTCTCGCAAGCGCTCACCCCCAGCCTCCCCTTCCTCCTGTTTGAGCTTTGACTCGTGCACCGCATCCATCGAGCGCATGCCTTCCCTCTCCCTTCAGGTAGTGATGCCGAGATTTGATGAGTTTGCTTTTACCGCCAGAATTTTGGGCTGATCGTGTCTCGATTCGAGTCTCGCTCATGGGGCTTCATTTCGTGGAATGCCTTAGCTGCAGCGTATGTCGGTCAATACCAGGTGGCGAGAGAGGGCCGGAGGTGGTGATGGGCATTCCGAATCTGAGCAAGCATCCGAGCAAGCAGATATGTCCTCTTAAAGGTGAGTTACTAAGTTATGGTCTGTAATCCCAATTAGTAATCTGGATCCTTATGCATCAACAAATAAATACATTTTGCTCAAATCTTTCATTTGACATGAATTAGTAGTGATCTAGCTCTCAAACAGAGCATGAATTTTCTCATTTCCTCCTTAGTATTCCCTGTTTCTATGAGGTCATTTCACATGTTGATTCTTTCGAAGCACATGTTACTTCCTTGCAGCCTTCATCACGGCTTAGTTTTTAATGGTGCTCATAATTGTGTCGCATCTAAGGTGTTAGTGAGTTGATAAATTACTAAGGCGTATTCAAAAGCACATTGATTTTTATGGTATTAGTCGAACTAGTGTATGATTTATAAGAGCTTGAACTGTACTTTTATAGTCTCGGTGTGCTTCAGTTTTAAAACTAAACTACGGACATCATTCGCATCGAAAGCTTGGAACTATTTTTACTTGTAGACTTTGTATTTTTGTTGGTGCCTGTTTAGTTCTGTTCTTATTTATCTCCATTGGTAATCTAAGTACACATGAGTTCTTATTTGTTAGCAAAATGTATAGGTTTCTGCAGCTTATCAATGCTCTTTATCTGTTATGAATGTTTGATGACTTTGCACTGATGTTCTCCTATAAATTTAAATATACAAATTTTAAGTTATGGAGCTAACATACGCCTCCTAGATTAATTTCGGTTAGAGAGGGAGAGGGTGGAGTTTCTTTCTTTTTGTGTTGATTGTTTTCTAAATGCATCACTGTATGCATGTATTACTTATCCACTAGATGGGTTAATTTTTGAAATATGTTTTTGAGGCTCCTGATTATTTTTTCTATAATTTGGCATTTTATAATTTTAACTTGGGCAAAGTTATTGTTTTAGATAGGCAAAGTACTATTCTAAATTAAGCAAATATGATTTTATTCAATTAAGCAAATTACTATTTTCTCTAGTTTGGCATTTCACATGTTTAAGGGTGCCTTTAGTTGGGCTTTTCCCTGCTTTGGCTTTTGCCAAAAGCCAAAAGCCTAACCAAAGGGATTAGCTGTGAGTCAAAGCCAAAGCCAAAAGCAGCTTTTGCGTAGTTCATTTTCAAAAGCAGGGGGAGGGGCTGCTTTCAAGTGCTTTTGGGTCAAATATTTACCCACCTACCACTGGTTATGTTGTACCGGTTCATTCTTTTCTCCTTTCTATTCTATCCACGGCTCCACGCGACCTCACGCCGCCCCCATGAGCTCCGATGGGAGCGAGGTCCACCGCTGTGGGCGACTTCCGTCGGGCGCCGACGAGCTCCACCAGCCGCGGACGAATCCCGCCGTCGGGGGCACGGGCGAGCTCCACCGGCCGTGGGCGGGAGCGGGTGAATCCCACCGGGCAGGGGGGCACGGGCGAGCTCCACCGGCTTGGGCAAGCTCCGCCGGACGCCGAGCGAATCCGAACCGGCCGTGACGCCGACCGACAGCGCTGTGCCGCGGGCGGACACAGCCACGATGCCGCGCTGGGGCCTACGCAGAGTGCCCAGCGGCGGCCATAGCCTCGGTGCCTTGCACGGGCGGTCCCGGCATGGCGGCACGGCCCGCGGCGGCGGGCGCGGCGGCTGCGGGCCCAACCTCACCGGTAGACGGGCGGCCGAGGGTGCTGCCCTAGCGGACTCGATTCCTCCGTGCGCAGCATGTCAGAGTCACTAGAGGAAGAAGAAGATCCAATGGGTGTATGACATGTGGACCCGCTTGGAAGTGAGACTAACTATCTCAAAAGCCAAAGTCAGGTGACCAAACGGTCTTCGCTTTTCCCATGATTTTTTTCACATTGCTTTTTCAAAAAAGTCACACCTGATTAGCTTTTCAAAAGCCATAGCCGAACCAAACACACCCTAAGTTAGGCAAGTTTATTGTTTCAGCTAGGCAAAAGTACTATACTAACTAGGCAGATTTTTTTAATCAAGCAAAACATTGCCTTGTCTAGATAGACATTTTTACTTGTTCCAGTTAGGTAGAATTTTTCTGTACTTGGGAGTTCTTATCTTTATTATGCTTTAGTAGTGTTCATCATTTCCATGTTCAGTCCTGACATGAAAATGTTCTTCCTTTGTTGTCAATCTAGAACACAAAAAATCATCAAGTGTTCTTCTCTGTTCCTAACATGGCAACATAAGCGCGGATATATCATTCAGTCACTGGAACGGGGATTGCCAATGTATGGACGACCACCACTACATAATCTCAGACAAGGTGAGTGCACTTTGCAATCCGGTTTTGACTTCTTGGCTTCTGCCATATTCATTTCCCAATACTATACCGAACCTCTGCCATCCATTGCACTGCATCAGAATAGAGATCCTGTGTGGTGGGTGTTGCACATGTACTATGATGCCAAGTAAAAGAAATTAATATGAGCTACTGCAAGTTCTGTCAAGCGGGAGTGTGTTGCTAGTGCAATTAACTTCGTGACAGTGCAATAAAGAGCATACTGCCTGATGCTATGTGCATGAAATTTAATGGTGTTTAAAATGCAACATTCTTTTCTGCAGGAGCAAAAGGTTGCCTTTGCCATCAAACGTAAGCTGCTGCCAAGCTGGAGGGCTAGGTACATATAGCTCATTTAAACATCTCTTCCTTATGCTTCAAATGCTTTTCGCTAGTTCGCTTATGTTTCAATTGTTTCAGATGCACGTTAGGGTTCAAAAGCTTGTTTAGAAACACATAATATGTATTGTAGTCTTAATCAGATAATGCTTTTTTGCTTTAGGTTGGTGTGCGTTCCCTTATGTAGTTATTGGGCTTGGTATGATGTACGCCTACCATCTTCCTTAAACAGCAACTTAGCATTTTCTGGTACTCAATTTATTAGTATTTTATCCACCATATTAGCTGGTTGCAAAAAGCAACTCAAATCAACCAGATACAAAAACATATATAGCAGTATATCTGAAAAGTTTCTGCATATGTATATGCAATAACAGGGACCGGTTTGACCGGTCTGCCACTTTAGTGAATAAATATTCATACGTAAACAACCAAATTGTGCATGGTGATGATCAACAACACAAATATAGCCCTTTGAATTCCAGTTTTGGAAGTATGATGTAGCTTAGAGTGGCACACGGAGGGTTGGATGTAAGAAAAGGTCCCTCTTCCGGCGAACGGAGATCCCCATCTCCTCTTCCATGTCCAGCTCACTCGGTATGGATCCAGGTGGTAGCTGCCAATCGAAGTGGAAGAGAAGCACAGCGAGAACAAGCTCCATGTTTACCAATGCAAATGCTAAGCCTGGGCACATCCTCCGGCCAGCTCCAAACGGAGTGTAGCAGAAGTCACTACCCATGAAATCAATTGTACATTCTTCGAATCGTTGGGGCTTGAAAACCTCAGGTTCATCCCAGTATTTCGGGTCCCTACAAATGGCCCACGCGTTCACGAGAACAATCATGCCCTTTAGCACATCATACCCAAGGATCTCACATGACTCCTGGCACTCTCTAGGGAGAAGGAGAGGTCCAGTGTGCATGTGGCCAGGAACAGCACCCAAGGGGGGCTGCCGCAACATCTTCTTCCTCCAGCCTCCCTCTCCTTCTTCTTCTTCATTCATTTTTAGGAGAAGCTTGGTGGGGCTCCAATGGAGGGAGCCGGCGGTAGGAGGGGCTCCAGCCCCTCCCGCCCCACCGCTGCCCCCGCCACTGCTGGTGTGTGCAGCCTTAAAGTTTCCTTGATGATGAGCTTTATATATGGTAAATTTACCAAGTCATCCTCTGTGACCCTTGACTTATCTTGCAATGCACAACGCAATTCAGTTTGTGCTCTCTTCATCACATTCGGGTTCCTCACGAGCTCAGCCATAGCCCATTGAATAGTTGTAGTTGTTGATTCATTTCCAGCAACAAACAATTCCTGCATGATAAAAGATTGAGCAAAATCAAACTTTTAAAATAATTATCCAAGTAGCCCACACTACAAATAAGTAGCTAGACCTTGTACGGATTGTAATATCGTTATACAACTTTAACTTGTAATATTAAAAATTGTCTTAGAATTAATACGCATGCACAACTAATTCTACTATATATAATTAAGGATAGTTGTATGTAGTGCCGCTTGCAATCTGCTAATATGTGCACTACTGCACCACCAAAGTATTTAATTTTTTTATTCCCACGTTTTTGAAACAAAGGATCACTAACATCCCTTGTTTTACTTGTTTTTATTTACAGAATTTTTTAGGTTTCTAGCACCCCATAAAATTGTATGTTTAGTGTTTAATTAATATGTTTTTCTATGTTAGAGTTCTATGGTTTTCTTTTGCTCCCTAAAATTTCAAGGACCGCTATCCTTTTTGGATTTTAGTATTCCCTCCGTCTCAAATTATTATTCATTTTAGATTTTCTAGATACATACGTATCTCTACGCAGCTATATATATATATACTATATTTAGATACATATCAAAATGAAAAACAAAACAAATATTCATTTAGGACGGAGGGAGTAGTATTTTCTGGTTGGCTTGCCCAAATAATTGCTCTGTTAAACTTTCATACGATTTTCTGTACTACTTGTTAGCTATCTATAAAATAAAACGTTTGCTGTGAACACAACTCATTAAAGTAGCTGCTTTTTGCAATAAAAATAAATAGTCCCCTCTTGCTCCCACCATGGAAATAGAGTTGCTTTGTTTAATACGATGATACGGTAATCACAAGAAGCTTCATAAGGCGCTTCTTTAGGAGTTATGCTAACACTCCCTCCGTTTCAGATTATAATTTGAGTGTTTTTACTCTAAATTTGACTGCTCATTTTATTTTTAAAAATTATGCAAACTACAATTTGAAACCGAGGAAGTATTAAAAAAAAGAGTACGTAGCTACTTATATAGATGTCCAGATGGGCCAGGCCCGATGGTCCTAAAAAGCACGGCCCTAACAGGACACGACACGAAAGGGATAGTGCCTCGGGCTGGCTCGGCACGATGGTCGGACCGGGCCTGGGCCGCACCCTAGGCACGGTAGTCGCACGGCACGTGCCCGAAAACACCCGACTCAGGCCCGATACTTAAATCACCCTCTCATATAAATAGATGAAACCCTAGCCTCTCCTCATTTCACCCCTCCTCACCCGCCGCCTCTCCTATCCGCCCACCGCCCTCCTCCTCCCTCGGCTCTCGCGATTCATCTCCATCGCGCCCTCCGGCCCTCCCTCCCTACATGCCGTCCGACCACACGCCGTCGCGCTCGCGAGGGCGCAGCCAGGCGCCGTGTGAGGGCGGCGAGATCTGCTCCGCCAGGTGGCGCCTCTCGGCCTGGGCAGCGAGAGCCCGGCCGCTCAGCCGCGCAAGGAGCTGATGGTGGTGGCGGCCGCGGCAAGGAGCCGCGCCCGACGCTACTGCCGTGGCGGCAAGACGGCTAGGAGTCGTTGCCGTCGCCCTGAGAATCCGACCAAGAATTTGATTTGTGACGAATTTGATGTGTGAATATTTCTATGATGGATTGATTTCAGTGATTCATATGATGAATTTCTTGATCTGTGCATTTTGCTTCAATTTTTCTCTTCTGTTTCTCTGATTTCGTGCTTGGCCCGACCCTGGCCCATCAGTGGCTGCGTGCCTCGGGCGATCGCGCCCGAAGCATTAGGGCCGGGCCTGGGCTGCCACTTCGGCACGGTGGTCCGACACGACACGGCACGGAAGGCCATCGTGCCTGCATAGTGCCGGGCCTGGCCGGGCCTGGCCGGGCCGGCCCAAATCGGGCTAGGGCCGGGCTAGGGCCGGGCGGCCCGTTTGGCCATCTATAGCTACTTACAACGAGGATGGCTTTGATATCTCCCTCGTTGAGCGAGCAACCGAAGCCACCTTCCTCCTGGGCCCTCAAAAGGACACCAAGCAAGTCCTCATCCTCCTCGACGTCAGCGGCGCACGCCCCCGACCTGCGCTCCCTGTGTTGCTCAATGGCGTAGTCCACCAGCTCAAACGTCTTCCGGTTGAACGCCTGAGCTTTGCGCACCGTGCCATCAATGGCACACACGAGCTTCGACGACGGGAACAGGTCGCCTGCATTGAACCCAGAAATGATTTTCACCGCCTGGGAGATACACTCCAGGAGCTCCTCCCGGCGCCCGAACCGCTCGCCCATCATGGCGCGCAGCGACGAGTCGGCGACGAGGGTGGCCACCCGCGCGCTGACGTTCACCGGCTCGCCGCCCGGGCACGCCGCCTTGGCGATGTCGGCGACGAGGCGGGAGGCCTCGTCCTCGCGGATGGGGTGGAAGGAGCGCACGCGCTTGGCGCTGAGGAGCTCCAGCGTGGTGAGCTTGCGGAGCTGCCGCCACCGCTCCTTAGGGTGAGAATGCGACACCCAGCCCGCCGGCGACCGTGGCCCTCAGTGTCGTGCTCACCGGGCGCGTCGCAAACGTGACGTCGTGCGTCTTCATCACCTCCCGAGCGGCATCGGCGGACGAGACGACCACCGCGGGCAGCTCGCCGAGCTGGAGGTACATGACGGGCGCGTCGTGCCGCCGCGCAAGGTCGGTAAGTGCACGGTGGATTAGCGGGGTCTTGACGAGGTGGTGGAGGCTGCCGATGATCGGCAGCCACCATGGCCCCGGGGGCAGCCTGGGCAGATCCTTGCGCCGAAATTTGAGGCGCAGAAGTACTGAGGGGATAAGAAGAAGCAGCAGCAGAACTTGCGCCAGGAGGTATGAGAGATTCTCCATGATCGTGTCTGTTCACAATTAACAATAGCTTGCGGTTTGTGACAAGCTTGGTGTCGGCAGTTTGTGTGAATGTGCAGCAATGAAAGCGGCCGACAATTTATAGATGCACGAACTGAAGCAGCCGGCTTCTTCTCGATCGGATTTAATAGGAGAAAAATATCAATAGCGAATAATTTTTGGGAGCTTGGAAATTTTGGGCTGTCAGGGTTTTTCTTACGGAACCGGTGGCTGCTACCCCCGCCCGGCGGTAGTGGTTAGCCGGGATGGTGACATGTTACCGTCGGTACCGTCAAATTCAAAATCCGAATTCAAATCTCATTTCAAATGGTTTCGAATGGTTGACCGCCAGTTTGACTGGTTAGCTAGCCAGTTGGAGCGGTTAAGTGGTCGTTAAAAATAAAATTTGAAAATGATGTTACCTAAAAATTATGCAAAGTGAAATCAATGAAACCGTGGGGACACAGCTGCAGGGGACGGCTGAACATGTCCACCCGGTTGTCTTTTGCGTGGCATCTCTCTTCTTCACGTCACGGGATGGGCCATTTGATCCATGATTTCTGCAGTCGACGAGATTTGACGTGCCGTGTGTATGGCCATTGAGTGTTTTGTTTCCGATTTAAGTTGAGTGTTTTGTAAAGGCGTCCATTATTTGAAGTCATTTGCGACAATTTTCCTATGAACAAATAACGGAAAAGGGCCGGTGTGGAGAGAATTCGCTTGTGTGTTTTTTTCGAGGAAATGGATTTCACTTGTGTCTTGGAATTTAGTCTAGATTTGAGAAGGGTGGCACTCCCAGTTGGGAGTTCGCCAGCCAGTGTTGGAGCCTCAGGCTCGACATTGGTGCCCCACTTGTGGGGCGCGGGGACCGGTACTGGGTTGGGAAGTGCTCAGTTAGAGTGAAGTCTTACAACTCAGTTTTGATTCCCGTTGGATGCATCTTCACTAGAGCAAGATGGTGCGGTCAAGGCTCGAATCCTGACCCTTTTAAAAAATAAAAACTTAAAAGGTAAGGAAACTAATGGAGCAGGATTTGATTGGTTTCCACTTTTATAGCGAAGGGAGGTATTTGTGGAATTGTTTTAGCTAGAGCCATAATGAAAATTTAACTTGGTCCAAATCCTATAACCTTGCTTCCTTCGATTTTCAAAATTATATCAATATAACTATATGACTATATGTTTCTTAAGTCATTTTTAACTTTAACCAAGCAAATTTCGATATTAGTAAGTGTTGTATTGCATAGCAATCACATTGGGTTGCATGAAATTTCAAAGCTTAGAAGTACAATTTTTGATAAATTTGTACTACCTTCATTGCTTCTTTCATTTTTGTCAACACAAATGGTCCTAGAATACATTTGCATTAAGTGCACCGTGTAAGAAGTTTAAGTGGTACCATCGGGTTAGGTAATGTACCTAATCAAGTGCATACAAAATTTCTGAAAAGAAGTATACATAGATAGGGGATACAACTATACAAGTATATATCATGTACATGTATAATTTAAACTTCATTACTTAAATAAAACTCAGGCGAGGTGAAATCAATACGTGAATGCTAGTGGGTTTCTGTAACCTCAGCAACAATTTATTGTATTGTTTCTATTGTTCCTCCTTAAATATTTTTTTAAATTCTACCTCAAATCTTGTTTGGATGTAAACTATTGTATGCTATATCCATTCATGATTTCTTTTATTATAATTTAGAACATTTAGGAATGCTACTGTACTGTCCAGGCGTTACATAGCACATGAACTTCTCCGGTTGTACCATTGGTCATGTTTGGATGGAGGTGTTAGTGTTAATTGGAGCAAACTAACACCAAACTAACACTTTTGAGCCAAACATGAGTGTTAGTTGGGACTAACACCCCCAAAATACTACCACCCCCAAGAGGTGGTATTTGTGTTAGTTTTGGTGGACCCCACCCCAATTTACTCCCTTTTCCTCTCTCTCTCCACAGCCCCTACCCGATCCTATCCTCCCTTCCCCGCCGCCCGATCCCTCGACCGGGCGGGCGGCCTCCACAAGCGCCACCGCCTCCCCCTAGCGCCGCCTGGCGGACCCCATCCACCAACGCCGCCGCCTCCAACCAGCGCCGCCCTCCTCCCACCAGCGCGCTGCCCCATCCCCCAACGTGGTGATGCATGAGGTGCAGGTGGAACTGGCGCTCCCGGCGGGGAAGACCACAATGGTGTGCTCGTGCGGCCGGCAGCGAGCTATAGCGCGGCCGCCGACGGTGCGCAGCATCGGGTGAGCGTGCGGTTGGGCGAGATGTACGCGGAGGAGGAGCGGGAGTAGGTGGTGGAAATCTTCAATCCACCACCCCTGCCCCGATCCACCCCCTCCGCCAGAGGCCTCCACATCCCGCCCGCCTCCGCCCAAAGCCGCCCGCCACCGATGACTACGAGCGGCGGCGCCTCGGCTCCACTGATCCCCCTTCTGGAATGGACGGCCAGGCTCCACCTCTGCTCAAGGCAGTCGCACCCGAGCCCCTGCAGTCACTGACGAGGTCCCTCCGCTACCACCTCTTGAGGTGGAGGACGCCCTGTCCCCCGACGGAGACGACCAGAGGTCTGACGGCGCGCACTGATCCCCATACCGTGTCCGGCGAATCAGACGCCGTCAACGCCGCCTTCGAGGTCACCGAGGCCGGCACCGGTGACATCGTGCTCACCGACGAGCTCACACCGTGATCGGCCAATCCAAGGTGCCTAGTTTCTCTTATGTTCTCCGCACGTAAGGCAATAATGTTCCTTTCCGTCAAAATCTCCCACATGTATCCTCAAATGATTGAAAAAGTAGCTTTAAATGCAAAGTAACACAAGGTTCCAAACACAGCTTGGTGTTAGTTTGTTACGTGTTAGTTGGGGGTGTTACAGACTAGCACTACCATTAACACTATAGAATGAGCGCTGCTACTATGTCCATACATTTTAGACATTCTCAACAAACAATACCTAAACAATGATAAGCCTGCGTTGGAGCATATTTCTATCTTTTAGAGATGTCAAGAATAGTATATTTGAAAATTTTAAAATGTTCACACATTTCTAGGTGTTATATTACTCCTTTGTTAGGGTGAGGGGCTTTAGTCCCGGTTGGTAGAGGCCTTAGGTCTCTCTAGTCCAACCGGGACTAATGATGAGAGACAAAAGACCCCCTTTAGTCCCGGGTGAATGAATCTGGACTAAAGGAGGGGTCCTTTAGTCCAGGATGGTATCACCAACCGGGACTAAAATGGTTCCAAAAAAAAAAAACAAAAAAAAGAGCCCCACGAGCTGGGTCCGGCACCCGAGGCTCCAGCTCTGGCGCCGCAGACTTCTACTTCGCTACCACTAGCTCCAACTCAACTAAAAAAACAAGTTTAATTCCACCACAAGCACAAGTTCGATCCGATTCACAACACATCCACATCACATAATATAACCATCACACAAGTTTGATTCGATTCACAAAACATCAACAATTTTCATCTCACAAATTCACAAAATCATTTTGCACATCACAACATATCAGTTCCTCAACACACGAATCATTCACCTGTCACAAATCACACAAGAAAGAAAAAAGCTCACTACTAAATGCGCGCCCTGCAACCAACTGCACGGCCTCCGCGTCCTCTTGACCAACCCGCCACGTGCCTCACCGGAATGCCACTTCCCATGCGCACGCCGCACCGCCCATGGAGGGCCGCGCCAGCCGCGCCGACGCCGACCGCCGCCAGGGGTTGCACTCCCCATCGGGCCGCCACTACCGCAGGTCGGCACACTGCGCTCATCCGCCGCCAGAGGGTCGTGCTCCCGTCTGCCGGTGCCGATGCTCATTCGGCGTTAGAGGGTCATGTTTCAGTAGCGCTGCCGCCGCGCGGCGCGTAACGCTCCGCCGCCGGGCCGCGCTCCCCACGCAGGCTGCCGTTGCCGCACGCCGGTCACCTGCCGAAAACAAGGGAGAAGAGATAAGGATGGGGAGAAACAAAGAAGATATGAGAGGAGAGAGAGGGGAGAGAATTAAAATAGAGAGGCCTGTGGTGGCGGTGGTGGCTGGGAAGGTGTTTTGTCTCGTGTGTGTTTCCACCGGGACCAAAGGTCCTCCTTTTGTCTCGGTGGAAACACCACCCGACGCTAAAGTTCTTACCAATAATTGCTGTCGAATTTTCCTTTGGACGTGCCAACCGAGACTGCAGCCATTTCGGGTCACATCAACGAAACACCTTTAGTCCCGGCTCAAAGTTGAACCGGGACTAAAGGGGCGTACCAAAGCCTCGGTCTCTACCAGTGAATTGAGCTAATTAAAGGATTGTTATAGTACTTGAGCTAAATGATCCTGAGCTAACTGAATTGTTTAAGGCTTCCACAATGCTACTCCTAAATAATTGTTCATCGTCCATTTGGTTAATTATATCTCAATGGCTAGGATTGAAAAAGTTTTATTATCTCCTAGAAGATATATAATAGAATACAATTGTTATGTATGCTGTTATTTTAAAAATAGAGCCAATAGGGAAGCATCATTTGATAGATCTAAGTTACCTTAGGTGACATGTGATTCAACAAATAATATGAAAGCATGCGTCATGTACATGCACATGGCGAGCTTTCAAAATAAAAAGATGCACATGACATGCGAGATTACGCAGCAACTAATTAGATTTAAGTCTCCAAACGTGATAAGTGTTCCAATCATTTTTAGTATGTGAGAATATTTAATTAAACTACCAATGGGGTAGTACCAGGCAGTACCATTTTGGTGGACCCGGTACTTGGTACTACCCTACTGGTATTACCCTATTGGTACTACCTAGTACTACCATAGTTAGATTTCACCGGATTGATGTCTCACATTAAATACATGCATTCTAAAATTTTCCTTAATAAAAAAGACACTAGTGACCATTTCTGACATGACTTTTTTTTTCTTTTGGAATAACGTACATGATAGTTGGCTGTGACATAAAGATGTGCATGCATGACAATCTTTCTTTGTGAAGTAAGATAAATGTTTGTGAGTTTTGCATTACATGTAGCATATTTTCTATAATACATAACATGTCTAATATGTTTTTAATATGTAATATATAAAAATAATGCATGCCATGTCCAATTTTTTTAGAGGAAATAAGTTGCACTGTTTACCATATTTTTATGGCATGTGAGAAGTCTATTTTATTTAGACACTGATAGTTGTATTATACGCAACATTTTTATAATAGAAGGTCCAATATTTTGGGATGAATTCATACCTAGTTTGGGAAGAATAAATATATATTAAAAAATATGTACCACAGATGCGCAGCACTCTCTTGAGTGTCATCTTGGATCTTGGATCAACGTCATGTAGTCCAGATTTAAATTTTCTGTAGTTTGCACGGAGAGTTAATTTCCACCAGATATGTTGCCTTTTCTATCTACACGTAGGGATTCTACCGCCATTGACTGGTGATATTATATCCATTCATTTTACACGCTCTCAATAATCGATATCGAAACAATGATTAGCTTGTTGGCGCAGCATGTATGGGTATTTTAGAATATCTTTAAATAGCAAATCTGAAGATTTTAAATTGTTTACGAAGTTCTAGACATGGACCGTCCATTTGCTCAGGCCGCAGTGGCTGGGATTGAAAATAGGGGGAAACATCTTATTTTGGTATACGTTCCTAATGTGACGTGTGCTCTAAAAAATTACGAAAATAAGCTATATGTAAATGCAGTGGCGAACTTTGAAACAAGAATAGAAACGAGATGTACGTGACATCCCAGATTTCGCAGCAACTGATTAAATCTGGGTCTCCTAATTAACGTGATAGGTGTTCCAGTCAATTTTGTACGTGGCAATCCAGATTTTGCAGCAACGATTAAATATAGGTCTCCTGACATGGTACGTGTTCGAATCAATTTTGTACATGGTCATATATTTAATAAAAACAGGACATATACATGACCAATTTTCGTTTTAGAAGCAATAACACGTACCAGATAGTTGCACCCAACATGAATGATGCACGTGCCAGTTTTTCTTTGTTTGAGAAGTATGTGATAGTTGCACTACATGTAGCATTATTTTATAACACATGATATCGCTACGAGAGAACATTTTCATCCACTCCAAGTGTACAAACCAAAGTCGTGCTCGCAACTTTGGTCGGTACATCTAGGGTGAATGGAAGGTATCAGAACCCTTTAATACTAGGTGATAACACTAATCGGTATTAGTTAGGAAAAAGTGTGTTTTTTCATCCTCAAATATTGCAAAAATGTGACATTCATCCTTTGTGTTTTATTTGGTGCAAATCATTCTCTTAACTATCTAAACTAGTGCATGATCATCTCACTTTAGTTTAACAATGATTTACTATCATATAATAGAAGTTTAGACTGTGCAATCATCTTGTCAATTAGTACTACTTAGTCACATCTTATGTTGAGTCAGTCTCTATAATAATTGAGTGTGAATCGGTTTCAATAAATTTTTTTCAGAAATAATTTACAGAGTATCCAATTTAGAGAATTTTTCTAAGACTTTTTGTGGGCTTTATATTGCCGACTTAGCATATTGCATCTCTAGAAAATGATTACCGATCATTACTCAACTGATTATGTGCCATAAAATGTCACTAGATTTCATTAAACCATTATTAAATTATAAGTGGGATGATAAATACACAAAATTAATTAGTTAAGAGATTGATTTGCACCAAATGAAACATGAAGGATGAATATCACACTTTTACAATACTTGAAGGATGAAAATACACTTTTTTCTATTAGTAATGTTAACAACAAATACTAAAGGCCATTGATGCTTTACTGACAGGTGCTAACACCAACGGTATTAACAGTATTAAAGGTAGGCATTAGGGCGCTCCCAATGTAGACTCTACCATATTGTCTAAGTCTATTTATTAGCTTCATATTTATTGTATTTTGCTTTTGTGGTAGTATATTTATGGAAGAGAGAAGTAGAAAACAAGATTCCAAGTCTTATTTAGACTCCAAGTCTACAAGACTTTCGAGGTAATTCAAATAGTATTAGACTCTATAATAAAGTCAGCATTGTGAGTGCCCTTAGTACCAATCGTGACTAAAAAAGTTATCCATGGTTGAATTTAAAAGGAAAGCATCCTTATGTCACACCGTCCCAATTTGGATGGCCCATGAGTGGCCCATGAACGTAGGGTGCACGTGTGTAGTCCCACATTGCTAGTTGAGCAAGGGTAGAACCAACTTATAAGTCTTTGTCCACCAGCCATAACACTCTCAAGTTAACCCTTTTATACGAAGCGAGGACAAAAGTGTAAGCATGGTGCTATGTGTACGTGTGCTCGGAGTGAGCGGTGCGACTTTGATGGGCGGGGTGTTACAAATGGTATCAGAGCCGACCCTCACGGCTGCGTGTACGGGTTAGTGTGCGGGCATAGGCCGCATGGCGTGTGGGCACGAGATGGGACACACATGGCATGTGGCGTTAGCACTAGACGTACGGTCCTGCGCTGAGAGTTCATTCCTAAACATTTGCTCGAGTCAGTGTGCGGACATATGCATGCACGTGTGGGCTTGGGATGGGACACACAACATGACATATGGGTCGGCACTAGATGGGATGCGCGTGTTTAGTGTCAAATTGCTAGTTGAGAAAGGTGGAACCAACTTATAGTACTTTGTCCACCAACCATAACACCCTCGGGTTAACCCTTTTACACGAAGCGATGACGAAAGCGTAAGCATGGTGCTATATGTAAGTGTGCCCGCCCCTCAGAAGGGCTGAGCGGTGCGGCTTTGGTGGACAGGGTGTTACACCTTACCAAAATATATCAGTTGAAGTCAGATCCGGAAACTAGGGTTAGGTGTACATTGATAAATACTTTCTCTCTTATGATTGTCAGTGAATATTTAAAATGAATATATGATCCAAACCGATGGGATCGATTACTCAAGATGATGGTTAAACAGACCAGAAAATGACCATTAATCTTAGAAGTAGCCCCATGTCACAAATTTTATAGGCCTTTGGGCCAATAAGACACTAAAAGCCCAACAATCTAATATTTTAATATAATGATTACAATATATATAAGAGCATTTTTAAGAGTATTTAATATTTTCTTTCTAAAATATATATGAAGTTTTACAACTCTTAAAAATATATTGGAAATAATAAAGATGTCCATCTCTGTGGAGTTTCTAATAATTTACTCCTAAACTATAGAAGGCAATTTTACATCGTGAATCCTATACTATTCTTAAATTATCCTAACCACTTTTATATACTTTTACTCTCTTATATATTTTCATCGGGAACTCTTTTCTACTCTTTATTCGCTCGTGTCCTTCCACCTCGGCTTAGGAGAAGATATACCGATGAAAAGTGTCGGGGTTCTCATGATCAAAATTTGTATCGGACTTGGGATCGATTACTCAAGATGATGGTTAAAGCAGACGGAAAATGACCATTAATCTTAGAAGTAGCCCCATGTCACAAATTTTATAGGCCTTTGGGCCAATAAGACACTAAAAGCCCAACAATCTAATATTTTAATATAATGATTACAATATATATAAGAGCATTTTTTAAGAGTATTTAATATTTTCTTTCTAAAAATATATATGAAGTTTGACAACTCTTAAAAATATATTGGAAATAATAAAGATGTCCATCTCCAGAAGTTTCTAATAATTTACTCCTAAACTATAGAAGGCAATTTTACATCAGGAATCCTATATTATTCTTAAATTATCCTAACCACTTTTATATATATTTTACTCTGTTATATATTTTCATCAGGAACTCTTTTCTACTCTTTATTCGTTCTGTGTCCTTCCACCTCGGCTTAGGAGAAGATATGTGCCGATGAAAAGTGTCGGGGTTCTCTACCGCCGGCAGTAAATTTGTATCGGACCGTGTGTCGGACTCGGATGGTTAGCATGAGAGACACGAAGGTTTATACTGGTTCGGGCCTCCGAGGAGTAATACCCTACGTCCAGTCTCGGGTGATCGTGTTCTTATGCTAGGGAGTCTGTAGTAGGGTTACAAACAGGTCGGGAGAGGGTGTCGAGCCCAAGTCCCTGTGGGTGTTGAATAATCGACTCGTCAGCCCTTGTGACGGTTGCCCTCCTCCCCCTTTTATAGATGCAAGGGTGAGGGGTAAAAAGGGGATACAAATATGCGCTACAATGCTATGGAGTTGGGAGGTCTTTTCCCATGTCGATGTTCATCAGGAAGCATTGAAGGGCGCTGAGCTGTTGTGGAGCTTGCGCCCGCCGCGTGTTCGGGAGGCACTGTTTATTCCGAATACTTGGCGCCTCCTCCGAGCTCTTTCGTGGGTGACTCAACTCCCTTGAGTGTGCTTTAGGCCTGCCACGTTACAACCTAAATGTAGGTAGGCGCCACCAGAGGGGTCATTGAGTGCCTGTTCTGACGGGGGTGGCGTGCCGCAGAGGTTGGACGGGACGGCGCGTTGGAGGCCACGCGGGCGAACAGTGTGTTGTTACGGCTCCTGTTAGAGCCGGCCACCCGCACGTCCCGCCAGCTGGAGTGTTTGCATGGCGTGGAGAACCGGAGCCTTGCGTGTCGTTGCGGGGGAGCTCAAGCATCGGGCAGCGCCACGCTTGTGTGGGGGGCCCTGCATCCCGCGCTCCAACCTCCACATGTGCGCCGCCTTAGTCGGAGACTGAAACTACTCGTGCGAATGAGTAGTCGGAGGCGGAGACTCCTCGTGCGAGCAAGTTGTCGGAGGCGAGGCAGAAACTTGTCGTGTGAGGCGGAGACTCCTCGTGCGAGGCGGAGACTTGTCGTGGAATCCGCCTACTAGTCGGAGGTGAGGTGTCTTGTCTGTGAAGGTCTTGACGAGGATCTCAGAACCTTCCCTGCCCGGATCTTAGCCTTGACGCCGTCGATGGTGTCAGAAGACTCCACCTCAAGGGTGATTATCTTGCCGCTTAAGGGGCCCTAATCCAGGCCCTCGTCAGTAGCCCCCGAACCTGGGGTGGGAGTCAAGGACTCGCTCACAGGTTCAGAGGAGAAGTGTCGTGGTAGTTTTTCCTTTGATTTCCTTGGTGGGTGCGCGCGAGCGCATCCGCCGGATGTAGCCCCTGAGCCCACTAGGGAGTTGTAGACTCGCTGGTGGGGTTTTAATCTTGAAAATGCTGTTGCCATTTCGAAATCGTGGCAGCCGTGGGTGACGTGTCTGTTGTGGAGGTCGTGGTGGACGCGGCTGATATGACGGGTTGAGGAGACGGCGCGACGCTTGGTTCAGATTCGCGGGCCCACCGGGCGTGGAAACGTCACGCAGAGCTGCGCCAGTTGCCCCGCGGCGCACGCTCGTGCTGAGTGGGCGGCTTTTCGGCGTGGTGGGGCCAACATTTAAGGCGCCACACCTTCCCTTATTAACCGCGCCGGTTGGGTTTTCGAATCATTCGCTCCCCAATCTCCGCCATTCCGCCGCTCCGCTCCTCGCCACGTCCACATCGCCGCCGCTGCTTCTTCCACCCGCGCCCCGTTCAGGAGCTCGACGACGCCATGTCGACTGGTCCCGCTCCAACATCTCCCGCTCGACCCTTCATCACCTCGTTGCCGCCGGGCAGTTGCCCGCGCTCACCGGCGCCGAGGAATGGAAGGTGCCCAAGGACGAGTCCGTGCCGCGCCTGCCGTCGGGCTACATCATCTCGCTCGTGGCGATCCACGAGCACGACTTCTCCGTCCCCGCCGGGCGGTTCGTCCGCGCGGTGCTCTTCGAGTACGGGCTGCAGCTTCACCACCTCAACCTGAACAGCATCCAGCAGATGGCAGCGTTCGAGGCGCTGTGCGAGGTATATCTGGGAATAGGTGCCCACTGGCACCTCTTCCGGTACTTCTTCAAGTTTGCTCGCTGAAGGACGGCGATCCCGATGATGCGCCAACCTTCTGGATGAAGGTAAGGTGGGGATGCGTACATCACCTTCTCGTTGACAAGCTCCAATAACGGATGGCACAAGGGTTGGTTCTACCTCACGAACGACCCCGAGCACGCGCTGCCGGAGTACACCGGCGCCGCCATCGCCACAGCGCCGAGGAGTTGGAGCGACGGGCCTCCGACGGCGGAGCAGGAGAAGCTGCTTAAGGAACACTGGGCGGTCCTAGCCTAGCTCCGCAACGTGGGGTTGACTTGGCGGCCGTCATTGGCTAGTACCACGCGCGGGGGGTCGTCCCGCTCTCGAGGTGGCCCCTTCGCATCTGCGAGATGATGGCCAACAGGGCCCCCTTCGTGGGGTCTGTGATGGCGCCCGAGCCGCCCTTGTTGGATGAGATCCAGCGCCGTATGGCGCTGGCCATCGGGAAGGCGTCGTACTCATGGCCGCCGTCGCGGCTCCTGCCCATGCTCCCCAATGAGGGGACCAAAAAACTTGTAAGTGTTTCCCCCCTTCCGACTAGCTTTCCGACCAGCCCGGGGGTTTGTATTGATTGTTTCTTCTGGAGATTCTGATCGTCGTGGTGATTTTCTTCACTTATTTGTTCTTAGCTGAAGTGCGCTGACCTCGTCCCCGCGAAGCCTCTCCCTTCCCCAGGAAGCAATACATAACCGCTCTAGGGCCGCTGCGGAGAGGTGGAGGGCCGAGCGCAAGGCCAAGCACAAGGAGGCTGAGATCGCGAAACGCGAGCGGAACGACCAACGCGCCAAGCGCCGGAAGCTGAAGGAGATCGCCGTCACCTCGGACGAGGATCCCTCGCCGTCACCTCCGTGGACCGGTGACGACCAGAGCATGGACGCGTTGATTGAGCCCGCCGTGGTCGCCCACGTCTTCGCCGCGCCAGGCCGCGGAGGTCAGCTCGAGGCGGCAGGAAGAGCCAGCTGCCTTTGAGAAGGGTGCAAGTTCTAGTTCTCACCCGGAAGCCCACCCTGCCCGAGAAGATCAAAGGGCAACCCGCTCCCAGGCGGCTTCCGGTGGTCATCAAACTTCTGGGGAGCGGAGGGATCCCGCGACGGGACGATCCACCCAGGGGGCCGGCAGGCCATGACTCATCCTCCCGCCGTTCCTCCAGTGACGCCCCGCGCCGGGAGCCGGACTCCCCGAGGAGGCGGTCGCCGTCCAAGGCGAGGTCGACGCCGCCATCGTCCACGCTAAGTGCGCCGCAAGGGGTGAAGGACCGATTAGGCGACCAGAGAGGGGGGGAGTGAATGGGAGCCGATAAAAATTCTTCCCGAAGGATGAACTCGGCCTATGCCCCAAATTCACAACCAAGGATTCCCACACGAGCTTCCCAAGGTCACGTAGTCACAACGGACCTACCAACCCTAGGAACAAGTCTCAAACCAATCCCACGCGAAAGCGAAACTCAAGAAGCAAAGGACTTAGGCAATCTGCGAAGCCTTGACTGACAACTGAGGTGATCAAGACCGCATCTGGCATGGGCTCAAGTGACGTCCGCGTGGGTGGACGGTCCGCAAAATGACCCCGAACCTCTAGTATGCACCTCCAAAATTTGGACGGTCCGTACCCTACCCTCGGACGGTCTGTGGGCAACTCGTACCGCGCGGACGGTCCGAGACAAGCGGGCGGACGGTCCGCAAACCACCTGCAATGAAACCCTTGACACTCCACGAATCGAAACGCCTCGAGTTCAAGAACTGAAGAACACGCAACGAACTCGTGTCCTCACGGACGGTCCCCACCAGCGGACGGCCCGCCAGCGCACAGGCTCGAGGTCAAGAACGCGAAGTCAACTCCACTTATCCATCCATGGATCTCGCAAAGGACTTAAGCTCTTGAGACAAGATTTGGGGAAGATGTGAAGCGTCCCTAGGGGATGCTATGCCACAAAACTTGAGACCTCAAACGAAATAATTCGTCGGGAATCGAATCACAACCGAGCTCTACCAAAAAGCTAGGGTTCCAACCGAAATCCTCAAATCCAAGGCTCAAATCCGGAGTTTGAGGGGTCAAGATCAAGCACAAAGATGCACAAGCCATCTATCCATGATCCTAGAAAATCCGAACCCAAACACCTCAGAATCAGAGGAACAAGCCGCGCACGAAAATCCAACGAAAATTACCGAAAAAGACACGAAAATCACTCGAGCCACAAGAAGGAAATCGACGCAACCATGAAAGCTTCCATACACTCGGAGATCGATTCTCTACAAACGGTGAAGAAAATCTAAACCTATGGAGAAGGGAAATGAGAAGCAGTCCGGATGGATGGTTTGCCCAGAAACCCTAGAGCTATATATATGAGTCCCTCTGGGTTGGGCAAATGACCAAGCTACCCCTAGCACTTAAACTAAGATACAATCCCCTCAGGGGCAATATGGTCAAGTAGCACTCCTCTTCATCGACGGCACGCCTTTCGCGCATCCGTCCTCCCGACGCAGCCTTGCGATCCCGCGCGTGTCCTCCATCAAAGCTTCTCGGCGCCCGGATCCCGCCTCCGCCCGAGCCTCCGGTCTTGGTTTTGTGGCTCAACCAAGTAACCCGACGGTTTTGTTGTGAACCGTAAGAACCCGTGCAGGCAGACTCGGTCGTGAGCCGCTACTGCACCGGCTCGAGTCGACGACTTCGTCTTGCTTTTCTTGCCACCATGCGGCCCGTTGACCCCGTTCGGTCCACCGGGTCCATCGAGCCGAGCCTACTTGTCTCTCCACCGAGAGGCCCCGTGGCTAAGACCTTCGCACCGCACTTCACCGCACCAACACGAGTCAAGCCGCAACCTGCACTGCAATACTCCAAGAGTCGATCCACACCACGTTGTCAATCACTCATCACACCGGGAGCGACCATCCACCGGTCCTCGACGCCGGTCCTCAATCTCCCCTTGATGAGTGCATTGACAACACAAGTAACCAATTTAGAGAAAAGAAAAGAACGAATGAAAACTCAAACAAGTGATCAAAAGCCAAACAAAAGCCAAAACAAGATCACTTGAGAGAGAATGATCTCGGTCCCCTAAGACAAGGGCAACGGCTCGACACAACCAAGATAAAATGCTCCAAAATTGCCGACTCCTCAAGGTGAGGCAAAAGGGTCGACACCATCGGCAAAAGAGCATAACTAAAATCAGGCGAAAAAGAGCTCTGAAGCACATGAATGCAAGCTCCCCCTGAACCAATGCATTTCTCCCAATTTTTCTCCCACTTGATGCAAAACTCCCCCTGGATGCATGAAATGGGTACTTTCCTCCCCAAAGCAAGAATTGGGTACTATCTCTCCCCCTTGTTGGTTATCGTGAATCAAGTCTACAAATGCAAGCATGTGCTTCTCAAATAGACAAAGAGCACTACAACATGCTAAAATTGAGACATAGACGAGTAAGATAGCCACAAATTTAGTACAAGCATCGCCAACAAGATAGATAGGGACATATAAGCATGTGACATAGCCATGATCAAAATGAAGCATTTTTCAACACAAATTTCCCTCTCATGAGCATAGGACCTAAACATGGTCAAAATGAGCACAAACAACATATAACTCACAAACTTCATGCAAGGTCACAAATTCTCATCACAAGATCATCACAAATACCTACAAGCTATCTCATGTCATGTCAAAGTCACCGAGCCATGTGTCCACTTCTAAATATGAGACTTCTCATTGGTGAACATCATGCAACGGTTTAGCACCCAATATAAGGAATTTAGAGCAAACATGACATGGAAGCACATTTTTCAAGCACAAGCAGTTCATATACCAATTTCATAATTTACAAATTAAGCATGGTACATGAAGTGCTTTTGCGGAAAAAAGAAGCTTAGGCTTCTCCATAAGGTAGCATGTAGGCTAAACATCCATGATGACAGATGGGTCTTTGACCCCAAGTGAAAAGAACATGGTTTCCAAGCACAAATTAAGCAAGAAATAGCTATGTGTGCACAATTTGAACATGAGAGGCATTCAACTCACAAGAGAGGAATATATATATCATTTTCACAAAATTAAGCCATCCACAAGCATATACATCCCAAAGCTACCAAGAGCATGACTATACATCATATGAGCATCACTAGCAAAGTCATAATCTCATATCCAGTATATCATGGTGATCAAAGTATATAGGAGAAGCACATCTCTAAAGCATATGATACAAATGTCTATGATACAAAGATGCAAACATGATATAATACATAAATGAAAATGCAACATGAGTATGTACATCAAACCCCCAACCGAAGCTCAAAAAGGAAAAACCACTCCAAGCTCCCCTCGCAAACGAGCAAATGTAGCTTGGTCCAAAGGCTTTGTTAGGATATCTGAGCTATTTTTCGGTTGGTACATGGATGAGGTTTATGTTTCCCTTCTCAACATTGTCTCTCAGGAAGTGGTACCTCACCTCTATATGTTTGGAGTGAGTGTAGCTCGGGTTTTGGCAACACTATCACATCACATATGAGAGGAACATGGGTACACTACTCACCAAAGTCACTCAGTATGTGATCCAGAGCGTGAGCAACAAATAGCGGCAAGAACATACTGGGTGGTAGATCGGGCTACACTAGATTGTTTGCAAGAAGACCAAGAAACAAGCGAAGAACCCAAAATCGGCATCGCCCTCAAGTCGACTTCCTATCGACTCGACACCCCGCAAAGTCGGCATCCGAAAACCCAAGAAGCGAAAGAGAAGAGGACGCCGAGTACCAAAGACCGAGCTCAGGAGTGTATCAAAGATACCTGAAGATCCACTTGACGGCCTGCCGATGTGAAGTCCTCGGCGACGCCTGAACATGAGCGCTAGACACAGGAAAACGGAATGTCCAAATTGCCGCCATCAAGTACAAGAGGGAGCCAATCATGCTCCCAGATTCTTCCGTCCACGGCTCGCCTCATCCGCATCCAAATACTGTAGTCATACTCATCGGTGTCGACGTGGAGCTCGAGTCGTCCATCTTGAACTTCTTGAGGATGTCCTTCGTACTTGGCTTGATGTACAAAGGTCCCTCCGCACCGCTTGATCAAAGCCCGAGAAAGAACCGCAATTCTCCCATCATAGACATCTCGAATTCTTTGCTCATGTCCTCTCCGCAAACCTCGCAACCAAAGAGTGAGACGAGCCGCCAAAGACAATATCATCCACGTACACACGAACAATTAGGATATCATCGCCATACACGAGGAGAAAAAGAGTCTTATCTACTTTGCCCATCTCGGACCCCTTGTTGAACAAGAACCCCTCAACGGCCATACCAAGCACGGGAGCTTGTTTCGGTTCATACAACGCCTTCCTCATATACACGGTGGGGAAACTCAAGACTCTCAAAGCCCGGTGGTTGCTTCACATAAACCTCTTCTTCTAAAAACTCATTCAAGAAGGCACTCTTCACATCCATTTGGTACAATTTGAACCCTTGACCACGGAAAAGGCTAGAAGGATCTAATCGCCTCAAACGACTACAGGAGCAAATGTCTCCTCATAGTCTATCCTCTCCTTCTGACTAAAGCCCTGAGCAACCAACCTCGATTTGTTTCTCACCACCTCACCATTCTCACCCTCTTTGTTCTTCCACACCCATTTTGTCCCGATAGGTTTGCAATGTGGTGGTGGCTCTACCAACTCCCAAACTTGGTTTCTCTCAAAGTTCTCTAAGTCCTCATGCATTGCGTTCACCCAATTAGGATCAAAGAGGGTGTGTCCAATGTCTTTCGGCTCAAAGGTAGCAACAAAAGCCGAATGAGCAAAGTGAGAAACATTCCTGGACCTTGATGTGTCGTACGTTCGTTGATGTCGCCGATGATTCTTGAGGGAGGATGATCAACTTGAACACGCCTCGGTGCCTCTCGTCTGGAGACAACCTCCCCCTCAGCTGCAGCTTCCACTTAATCTTGCTGGATTGTAGTCGGTGTAAGAGATGGGCCATCCTGCACCGTAGTCATCGTAGTGGAAGTAGAGGGTACATGCTCGACTGGAGCTTCTCCATCATCACCATCATCATCCTCTCCAGCATCATCCTCCTCGTCCTCAAAGATCTTCTTGCCAATATCATCGTCACCTGCACACTCAAAAACAGATGAACTGCATGGCTGGGTCTCGTCGAAGGTAACCTCGCAAGTTTCCATGACTAGGTTAGTATCAAGGTTGAGCACATGGAATGCTCGAGAATGACTCGCATAACCCAAAAAGATCCCATCGGAAGCCCTCGACTCAAACTTATCAAGCCTACCCTTCTTGAGAATAAAGCACCGACAACCAAAAGCCCTGAAATGGCTCACTCTAGGTGCTCGCCCGTGTATGAGCTCATAGCACGTCTTGTTCAAGAAGGCCCAAAGAAAAATCCAGTTCCCAACATGGCACGCGGTATTCACCGCCTCACCCAATATCTCCTCAGAGTCCAATGCTCATCGAGCATCGTCCGAGCCATCTCACAAAGGGAATGATTTTTCCTCTCAACCACACCATTCTGACAAGCCACATAGGGAGGAGAGAATTGATGTTCGAGACCCAAATCACGACAAAAGGTTTCAAAATGAGAGTTTTTAAATTCAGTGCCATTGTCGCTACGAATATCTCGAATAGCATCTCCATTCCTCTCATTCTTCAACCTCAAGATTAGATCCCGAACAAAACCAAATGTCCCCCCCTTGTCAGCCAAAAAGAAGACCCAAGCATAGCGAGAATAGTCGTCCACTATCACCAGGACGTACCATTTCCCACCCGCCGAGCACACACGAGCTGGACCAACCAAGTCCATATGGAACAACTCGCATGGCCTCTCTGTCATAACGGATGTCAGAGGTGGGTGAGAGACGGCGACCTTCTTACCATGCCTACATGGAGCACATACCAAGTCCTTTTGGTATTTCAACTTAGGCAATCCTCGGACCAAACCTAGCCCACTCAAGCGTGACAACAAGTCAAAACTCAAGTGACCTAGTCTCCCATGCCATTTCCAAAGCTCTGCCGAAACACCAGCAACCAAACAACGAGAAGAGCCGATACACTGAGAAAAATCGGCTCTGAAAATCTGACCCTCGGGGATGATCGTGCACTCAAGATCACCTCGAGAATCCAAGACACGAGAAGCGCCTGTTTTGAAACGGACCTCAAAACCCTCATCAAGAAGCTGGGAAACCGGAAGAAGATTAAACCCCAAAGACTTGACAAGAGCAACACGCCTAAGAGTCACAGACTTGCTCACCTTCACTGTGCCCACTGAACGCACTCTACCATTCCCATTGTCCCTAAAAGTGATGTACTCTTTGGTCATCATCGGGGTGAGGCTGGAGAAAAGACCTATACTCCCTCTTCTCCTTGTTGGTCTTTCTAAGCACATCATCACGGTTGTCAAGCAATTCATTCAACCTAGCATTCTCCGCTACCAAGAAGGATGGATCATTGTTTACCTCATCCTCGGTGTCGGAGTCCGAGTCATTCTTGTTGCTCTTCTTGCTTGCGGAGGTATGTGCCATACCGCAAAAGCCTTGGGCGGTGAAGCACAGGCCGTTGATATTCTTGCTTGACCGCTTGCCCTTGTGCCGGTTCTCATCTTCATCAATTGAGCTCGATGAAGAGTAGCAGGAGCTCGAGTCGATGTCGCTCGCCTCGGCAACCATCGCTCGCTCCTTCTTCTTGTGACCACCACTCCTCCTCGGCCTCCGCTCGGACTTGTTCTTGCCCTTGTGGTCGTCCCTCGAGTGGTGCTTGTGGTCGGTCCTCGGACGGTGCTTGTGCTCGGGCTTGACCTCCATGGCTTTCGGGCACTCAGCGATAAAGTGCCCGTGCTTCCCGCACCGGTAGCACATGCCCGAGCTCCTCCGAGCGTTCTTCCGGTTCGTGTACATGCGCTCGAACCGCCTGCTCAGCAACGCGAGATCTTCCTCGCCCAACACGTCAAATTCCTCATCTGGCATGGACACAAGACAAGACAAAGAGAACTGTCTCAAAGACATGTTAGCGTTAGTCCTTGGTCTAGAAACGAGAGCCAGACTATGAGGGTCAGTCGGGTTCTCGATCCTTGCTCGCACCCCACGGTCCACTTCGGACAACTTGAGCATGGAGAACAACTCATCCACCGTGAGGGTCTCATACTTCTCCGACTCAAGAATGGCCTCGACCTTCTCACTCCACACGGTATGATCCAGGCCGTGCAAAAGCTTCACAGCCTTGTCATGATCATCGTACGGGAGCACGACTACATTAGCCCTCATGTTGTTCACAATCACAGTGAACCGCTGGAACATGGCGTCAATAGACTCACCGGGGAGATGAGTGAAGTTCTCATACTCTCTCCGGTAGGTCGCGAACAGCCGAGCCTGAACCTGTGCGTTCCCAGTGTGAGCATTCTTCTGCTGCTCCCAAATCCTACAAGCCAAGTCCTCTGTCTGAACCCGATCGAATTCGGATTGACACAGAGCACGAAACAAGTAGTCGACCGCCTTGTTGTTGGCGTCGTGCATATCCCTCGATCTTGGAGCTAGGAAGTTAATCAGATGAACATAAGTTGTGTTCACCGTGACGTCCCAAAGGATCTGACCCTTACCGCGGAGGAAAGCAGCCATCCGCCTCTGCCACATCTGGTAGTTCTTACCATCAAAGTGTGGAGGACCCGAACCCCGTTCCTGGTATGCCATCTTTGGATCTTAGACTGGTTAGAATCACGAAGATCCGTAACCAACTCTGATACCAATTGAAGAACCGATTAGGTGACCAGAGAGGGGGGGAGTGAATGGGAGCCGATAAAAATTCTTCCCGAAGGATGAACTCGGCCTATGCCCCAAATTCACAACCAAGGATTCCCACACGAGCTTGCCAAGGTCACGTAGTCACAACGGACCTACCAACCCTAGGAACAAGTCTCAAACCAATCCCAAGCAAAAGCAAAACTCAAGAAGCGAAGGACTTAGGCAATCCGCGAAGCCTTGGACGGACGGTCCGAGGTGACCCAAGCTGACCGCGTGGGTTCGGCACGGTCCGGTCAGGCTGACGGTCCGCAAAACGACCCCGAACCAACAGGATGCACCTCCGAAATTCAGACGGTCCGTACCCTACCCTCAGACGGTCCGTGGGCAACTCGTATCGCGTGGACGGTCCGAGACAAGCGGGTGTACGGTCCGCAAACCACCTGCAATGAAACCCTTGACACTCCACAGATCGAAATGCCTCGAGTTCAAGAACTAAAGAACACGCGACGAACTCGTGTCCTCGCGGACGGTCCGCCAGGCGTGGACAGAGCAGCTCGAGGTCAAGAACGCGAAGTCAACTCCACTTATCCATCCATGGATCTCCCAAACGACTTAAGCTCTTGAGACAAGATTTGGGGAAGATGTGAAGGGTCCCTAGGGGATGCTATGCCCCAAAACTTGAGACCTCAAACGAACTAATTCGTCGGGAATCGAATCGCAACCGAGCTCTACCAAAAAGCTAGGGTTCCAACCGAAATCCTCAAATCCAAGGCCCAAATCCGGAGTTTGAGGGGTCAAGATCAAGCACAAAGATGCACAAGGCATCTATCCATGATCCTAGAAAATCCGAACCCAAACACCTCAGAATCAGAGGAACAAGCCGCGCACGAAAATCCAACGAAAATTACCGGAAAAAGACACGAAAATCACTCGAGCCACAAGAAGGAAATCGACGCAACCATGAAAGCTTCCATACACTCGGAGATCAGATTCTCTACAAAACGGTGAAGAAAATCTAAACCTATGGAGCAGGGAAATGAGAAGCAGTCCGGATGGATGGTTTGCCCAGAAACCCTAGAGCTATATATATGAGTCCCTCTAGGTTGGGCAAATGACCAAGCTACCCCTAGCACTTAAACTAAGATACAATCCCCTCAGGGGCAATATGGTCAAGTAGCACTCCTCTTCATCAGACGGCCACGCCTTTGCCGCAGTCCGCGTCCTCCCGACGCAAGCCTTGTGATCCCGCCGCGTGTCCTCTGGCATCAAACCTTCTCGGCGCGCCCGGATCCCGCCTCCGCTCACGAGCCTCCGGTCTTGGTTTTATGGCTCAACCAAGTAACCCGACAGTTTTGTGGTGAACCGCGCAAACCCCACGCGTGCAGACATCGTCGTCACCGCTACACCGCACGCAGTCGAGTCGACTTTACTTGCCTTGCTTTTCTTTCCACCATGCGGCCCGCACTTGACCCCTGCTCGCCATCGGGTCCATCGAGCCGAGCCTAATTGTCTCTCCACTCCTCGGAGGCCCCGCAAGGCTAACACCTTTCACGCCTGCACTTCACCTGCACCAACATGAGTCAAGCCGCAACCTGCACCCGCAATACTCGCCCAAGAGTCACCACACCACGTTGTCAATCACTCATCACACCAGGGAGCGACCATCCACCAGTCCTCGGACGCTCCGGTCCTCAGGGGGGAAGCACGAGCACTCCCTCACGGCGCCTTCAATCCTTGGTCATCCGGGGTGGCGGGGCCCCCGACCGTGCAGGTCTCCCTCGCCCCGAGCAAAGGTCGGAAGCCGTCCCCAAGCGCGGCAGAGGGCAAGAAACCAGCCCCCCAGTCGTCGGGGCTCAAGTCAACCCCGAGTCGGCGGGGCAATCGATCACCTCGTGGGGGCCAAAAGGCCAGCCTTGAGTCCGCAAGAATCGACAGTGCCCATCAAGTGGGCCCGCATCAGATCCTCCATGTAAGCATCTGCTTGTTGTGTCTTGTTGTTTCGTTGATCTTAGTCTTTGCTCGTTTCTCACCTCTTTTCTCGTGTCACCGGCCGACACCGGTGTGCTCAAGATCTCGCGCGATAAGCACGGTGTTGAGCTGTGTGAGCCCGTCCGTGCCCCCGCCAAGAACCTCTCCGCCTGCTCAGGCCGGTTGGGAGTGGGACCGTCGAGGTGGTCGAGGTTGTCGAGACGGCGACACCTCCACCGGTGCTGGAGGTCGGCAGTGTGGTCGGGGGGAGCAAGCTGTCCCCAAGGTGATCGAGCCCCCGGTGGTGCCCGCCGCTGACCAAGATGCGAGCGCCTTGGCGGCTCCCGAGGTGAACATGCCCCTAGCGCCGCAGGCTGGCGGGAAGAAGACCGAGGCACCAGCGGCGCTTGAGGTGACTGTGCCTGCAGCACCGCAGGCTGGCAGAGACGGGGTGGAGGCGTTGGCGGCTGAGGTGTCGGCCCGACCCCAGGAGGCCGCCGACCTTGAAGGATCCAACCTCTCGGGCGGCGACATGGTCACCTTCGAGGCTGAGCTGGAGCGGTGCCTGGCGGGGCCGGAGGAGCCAGTGGCCGGGACGTCTGGGACATCCCCCATCGACACCACAGCCACGGCCGAAGCAGTCGGGGTCAATCCCGAGGAGCCCGTGGCCGGAGCGGCTGAGATGAAGCAGGCCGCCGTTGTGTCCCCAACGCCTGTCGCGAGCGTGGAGGCGCCCGCCATGAGCGTGTCGGTGGAGGCATCACCCCAGCTCACCGCGCCTGATGCGGAAGCGGCGCCGACCACGAGTTCGCCCCGTCCAGACCCACATGAGCATACCGCTCCCGCAGATGCGGCGGGTAGCGTTCCCTCGCAGATCCAAGAAGTCGGGGAGGGTTCGGGCGGCCGCCTTCTCGGCGTCTGGGGCGGAGCCACCGGAGGGAGGAGCGCGGATCCTCGACCTTGTGCGCTCCTCATGGACCGGGGCCCGTGGCGGCCGCAGCCGCGACGACGAGGACGAGGAGGCCGTGACTCGTCACCGCCTCGAGCGAGGCCTTGGGTGGGCGCAGCGAGCGTTTGACGAGCTCGTCCTCCCTGCCACGACGGTGAGTTCCGCTGTGTCCAATTTTGGTCTTGTTTTCTTTGTCTTTGCAAATGTTGCCGTAGATGACATTCCACCCAGAGCAGACGCTCGTGGATTGTGGTGCCAAGAAAGCGCGCCATCGAGGAGCTCCGTGCTGAGCGGTTCCAGCTGGAGATGCAGCTGGCGGTCGCTCGCCCGCCGCCGGGCGGTGGCAGGCGCGTCGTGGACAGCGTTTGAGGCTGCGGTGAAGTCCGCAGAGGACCGCGCCACAGCTAGCCACGTGGATGCCGCCACAACGGAGCGGGAGGCCCTCGAGGCGAAGCTGGCCCAAGCGGAGGCGACGGCCGCGGAGCTACATACTGCTACTGCGACCGCCACTGAGGTCCGCTCAAACGGCCACGACCGCCGCAGCTGCTGCTGAGTCCGCCACCCAGACCGCCGCCCAGGAGAAGGCAGTGCTTGAATTGAGAGTGGCCGAACTGGAGCAGGACCTGGTCCACGCCAGAGTGGACCTTGAGACGGCCAACAAGAGGCGGCCGACCTGGCCACCAAGCTCCAGGATGCCACCGACGAGGGGACCCGGCTCCAAGATGCCCACGCCAAGCTGGAGCAGGACGTCGACGGTGAGTGACTTGAACACTTCTAGTTTCTATAGTGCTTCTTTTTGTTGGGTTTTGGCGACATTGACTTGTCTCCTCGTGGGGACAGGACTACGCATGGCTCACGCCGCGATGGCCGTGAGGCTCACGGAGGAGGTGGAGAAGGTCACCAACGCCGAGCTCAAGATCCTCAAGATGGACGGGGCGGCCAAGAGGTTGTCAGAGCAGTTTGAGAGTACGACCCCTTGGCTTTATCTTTGTTCGTCTTCCTGCTTTCTTGCGTTGTGACTGATTTTATGACTCCTTAACCTTTTTCAGGGGTTAAGGTCTAGCTCGAGGAGTCCTGGAGAGCTCAGCAAGAGGTCAAGACCGAGCTCGAGGAGTCTAGGAGAGTTCAGCGCGAGGCGGAGGTGTCACGCCAAAAGGACCTCCAGGATCGCATCGAGTTCGGGCGGCTTGTCGATCGGATCTTGTCGGAGCTTGGTGTTCCCCTTATCCAGCTGCTTCCCGGGACGCTCAGGGATCGGATAGGGCTTCTCCCGGGTGTGGTCAAGGATCGAGATCCGCCGATCGCCGGAAGGTGGTTCAAGGGTGCTTGCCATGTTTGACTCGCACTACCAGGGGTTGGACCGCTCCGAGCGGCGGCTGGGCTCCCGGCTACTCCGACGATGACTGCGACAAGCTCGAGGAGGACTGCACCACCTTCGCCCGTGCCATGGCCGACATGGCGATGAAGGACCTGGACCTGATCCCAAAAGACATACCAGAAGTTGAAGACAACTCCAGGCCTTCCAATTAGATGTATCATTTTATATGTAGGTAGTTAAGTCAAACTTGCATGTACATTGCCTCGAACAGTTTTATTTCGTCTAAAACTTGTCTAAACACGTCACTGCCCAAACATTCCCAAGCGCTTGGGGACGACTGTGGAACGAAGTAGCGGAACTTAGAGACTTAGGCTGATCGAACTTCACTCTGGAGCCGCGGGGGCGTAGGAGTCGGAAAGCCTGGCCAACTTAAGCCACTGAGCAATGCCACATGTTCTCAGCCCCCGAGTATCGTGGAGGTTCAAGAGTGACTTGGCGATTTTTCATTGCAATCGCTTTAAGGCCGGAGCCCGAGCGGTTACCCGAGCACTTTTGAAAGAGGCCGACAGAGACCTGCGGACTGACTGTGTTTTCACAAGTCTTCGCACTGCAGCCATGGAGGCGTAGGTGCTAGGAGCTTTGAATGAGCGGCAGTGCCAAGCCATGCGCAGATCGACATCTTTTCCTTTTGTAAGCGTGAGCGTTCTGCCAAAAAAGCTCTCGCGCGTGCGATTGGTTACGACATGCTTGTCTATGAATTTTGTTTTAAAAACATGAAAAGCGAAAGGGGGCATCGTGTTCGGTAGCCCGAGTGAGCTGCCTCGCAGTGCGGCCACCGCCGCTCACCTTTGGAAACGTTAAAGCACGTAAAGAAGATGCCAACGTGAAAATTTTCGAACTCATGGATGTATGAACAAAAGCATGCAACATTTATTCATTGATCGTAAGATATAACAAGGAACATTACTCAAGGGTAAAAGAGGCATAGGTGTTATATGTTCCAAGCATTGGAGACGACTCTGCCGTCCTCGTATCAGAGCTTGAATGTTCCTGGTCGGAGCACTTGATCGATGATGAATGGCCCTTCCCACGGGGGCGCAAGCTTGTGCCGGTCCTTGTTGCCTTGGACTCGTCGGAGCACCAGGTCCCCGACCTGGAACTCGCGGCTACGCATGTTGCGCTCATGGTAGCGCCGCAGGGCTTGCTGGTACCGGGCCGAATGTAGGAGTGCCACGTCACGCGCTTCATCGAGCTGGTCGATAGCATCTTCAAGAGCGACTTGGTTCCCTTCCTCGGTGTATGCCCGAACCGTTAGGCTGCCATAGTCAATGTCCGTTGGGAGGACAGCTTCCGACCCATGCACCATGAAGAACGGCGTGAAGCCGGTGGCTCGACTAGGCATGGTGCGCAGGCTCCAGAGTACAGATGGCAGTTCAGCCACCCATCTTGCCCGAAACTTCTCGAGTCGCCTGAAGATCCGGGGCTTCAATCCTTGCAGGACCATGCCATTGGCCCTCTCGACTTGTCCATTCATCTTTGGATGTGCAACATCAGCCCAATCTCCTCGGATGTTGTTGTCATCGCACCGAGAAATTTTTTTCCCGTGAACTGCGTGCCGTTGTTGGTGAAGATGGAATTTGGGATGCCGAAGCGATAGATGATGTCGGTGAAGAATGCCATGGCCTCCTTGGAGCGGACCTTTACTATGGGTCGGGCCTCGATCCATTTGGAAAACTTGTCGACAGCCACGAGTAAGTGCGTGAAGCCCCGAGCTTGTCGAGCGGCCCCACCATGTCCAGGCCCCACACAGCAAAGGACCACATGATGGGTATGGTCTGGAGCGCCTACGCCGGAGGTGGGTTTGTCGTGCGTAGCACGCAGCGTCGCACGATGTCCTTGGAGTCTGCCACTATTGTGGGCCAGTAAAACCCTTGTCGAAAAGCTTTCCCGACAAGAGTTCTCGGACCGGCATGATGTCCGCATGTTCCGACATGGATTTCTTGAAGCACTCCTGCCTTGATCCTCAAGACGCAGGCGCATGAGTATGCATGCCGCACCTCGCTTGTAGAGCTCGCCATCGATGAGGACGAACACCTTAGCTCACCACGAGATGCGGCGCGCCGCCCGTCGTCGGAAGGTAGCTTCCTTCGACTAGCCACCGAGGATCGGAAACGCCAGTCTGGATCTTCAAGGTTTGGCTCTGGTCGTTGATCGATCTCCATGACTTCCGGCTCCTCGGGCTCTTGTGGCTGTTCTCCCTCGACCCGGACGGACGGCGCATGCTGGTCGCTGGCGAACACACCGTGGGGTACTGGCTTGCGGCTCGATGCTGTCTTGGCGAGGACGTCCACCAACTTTATTGTAGCCACGCAGCACATGATGGACCTCGAGCCCATGGAACTTGTCCTCCAACTCGCGCACGGCCCGACAGTACGCCACCATCTTCGGATCAACACAATTTTTCTCTTTCATGACTTGATCCACGACAAGCTATGAGTCCCCTCTGATCTCGAGACAGCGGATTCCGAGCTCGATTGCGATTCGAAGACCATTGACGAGCACTTCATACTCGGCAACATTGTTGGAGGAGGGGAAATGCAGTCGAACCATGTACTCCATGCGCACGCCCAAGGGTAAGATGAAGACAAGGCCTCGCCTCCCGCCTCCTTCCTTCATAACGGAGCCGTCAAGTACATTATCCATGTCTGTGCTCGATAGGTGCCGTGAGTTTGATTGGCCCACTCGCCGACAAAATCTGCCAACACCGCCACTTGATGGTAATCGCGTGGTGCATAGGTTATATTTTGCCCCATCAACTCGAGGGCCCACTTGGCTATTCTCCCCTCGGCCTCGGGGTTCTGGATCACTTCTCCGAGCGGGTACTTGGACACCACCATGATGGGGTGCGCGTCGAAGTAGTGTCGAAGCTTGTGTTTGGTGATCAAGACAGCATATACCAATTTTTGAATTTGCGAGTAGCGGGTTTTCGAGTCAGAGAGTACCTCACTCACGAAATAGACCGGCTGCTGCACCTTGAGCGACCTTTCGGGTTCTTCTCGCTCGACCACCAACGCAGCGCTCACCACCTGGGTTGTCGCGGCGATGTACGGAAGCATCGTTCTTCCAGGCCACGAGCCGTGAGAACATGGGCTCTTAGGAGACTTTTGAGCGAGTCGAGCACTTCCTGAGCTTTGCATGTCCACGTGAAGTGGTTGGATTTCTTCATTAGGCGGTACAGTGGCAAGCTATGCTCTCCGAGTCGGGCAATGAAACGGCTGAGAGCCGCGAGCCCGTGACGCGCACGCCTTTAGATTCTAGATCGGTCCCATGTTAGTGATGGCCGAGATCTTCTCGGGATTGGCTTCGATGCTGCGTTCTGACACGACAAAGCCGATTCGCATGCCCCTCGGAACCCCGAAAATGCATTTCTCGGGGTTAAGCTTCACCCCGTGCTCTCTCAGGTTCGCAAACACTTCCGTGAGGTCGGGGACTAGATCACCTGTCTTCTTCGACTTGACCACGATGTCATCGACGTATGCCTTGATTATTCGCCCTATAAGATCTCCAAAGACGCACCGCATGCATCTTTGGAACGTAGCGCCCGCATTCTTGAGCCCGAAAGGCATCATCTTGTAGCAGTAGGCGCCAAACGGAGTGATGAACGAGGTCGCGAGTTGATCCGCTATGCACATCGCGATCTGGTGGTACCCGGAGTACGCATCGAGAAAACAGAGGGTTTTGCACCCCGCTGTTGAATCGACTACCTAATCTATGCGAGGCAAAGGAAACGGGTCCTTGGGACATGCCTTGTTAAGGCCCGTATAGTCAACACACATCCTCCACTTTTTATTCTTCTTCTTTACAAGTACAGGGTTAGAAAGCCACTCAGGGTGGAATACTTCTCGGATGAACCCTGAACTAAGAAGCTTCTTGATCTCCTCGCCGATCGCCTAGCACTTGTCGTCGTTGAAGCGGCGGAGGCGTTGCTTTACCGGTTTTGATCCCGGCTTGATGTTCAGTTTGTGCTCGGCAACCTCTCATGTCGGAGGGTTTCCATGCGAACACATCGAGGTTCGCTTTGAGGAAGTCGACAAGCGCGCTTTCCTATTTAGGATCGAGCACCGTCCCGATATGGAGCGTCCGGCCATCATCGGAGACGGCCGCATCCTTGATGTCCTTGGTGGGCTCGAAAGAGCAGGCCGCACGCTTGGACGACTCAGGGATCTCCTGGTCCTCGGAGAGAGGCTCGGCGTGGAGCCTCTGGACCGAATGAGCGCTCAATAACCGAAGCACTCTGCATCGCATGCGAATGCATGCTGGAACGTAGTCCCCACTGTGATGACCCCCTTCGGACCGGGGATCTTCGGCTTGAGGTACGTATAGTTTGGCACGGCCATAAACTTCGTAGGCCGGCCTCGAGGATGGCGTGACGCCCGAGAACCCCACCACTTCCAAGGTGAGGGTTTCCGTGCGGAAGTTCCGCAAAGTCCCAAACGTGATGGGCAGATCGATCTGCCTGATTGGGAGTGCCTCCATTCCAGGGACGACCCCGTGGAACGGTGTAGGCGATGGGCGCAGCTGGGACCGCGGGATGCCCATGCTGTCGAGCGTTGACACGTAGAGGACGTTGATGCCGCTCCCCCCGTCCATCAGCACCTTGTGGACCCGGTTGGTCTTGAACAATGGAGCCACCATGAGAGGGTAGCATCCTGGCTGCGGCACGCGGTCGGGGTGGTCTGTACGGTTGAAGGTGATCGGAGTCTCCGACTGTCGTATGGACATCCCTGGGCCCATTACTCTGGTGGGTACCAGGACCGACTACTCGGTGGGCCCCTAGGACTACTCGACTTGGGCAACACGGCACCTGCTGGCGTGAGGCGCAAGGACTGCAGAGGGATAGTACTTGGTTAGGAAGCTACACATGTCCGGATCCATGTAAAGTACTCCTAGCCGTACTCGACTAGTACTCTCCCCCAAACAAACTTGTAACCCTACCTCCCGGACTATATAAGGTGAGGTAGGGACCCCGATCTCTTCATCCGCATCATCTTGTAAACACACCCCATCAATCAGCTACGCAAAGACATACGTGATGTAGAGTATTACGCACCTCGCGCCCAAACCTGTCTAAATTATGTGCCACGTGTCTCTCCTTCGAGTTACCGATCTCGAGGCCACATTCATCTACCTCGGTACTCCTTGGTAGGTTGCCGGTCTAAAACACCGGCTGCTGGCGCGTGTGGGGATCTCACGAAGATCACATGGCGAACTCGACGGCTTCAATCGCCATTAAGCCAACCGCCAACCGCGGCGGCGACACCTTCGTTTCTTGACTCGGTCTGCACCGACCGATGGCGCCGGATCATTCTAGCGCCACCTCACCATGACCCCGACTCAGAGACCGGGCTCGTGACGCTCTCAAGACGCCACGGGCCCACTCGTCAAAAATTCACCGCCTACAACCAAGTCGCCGATTTCGAGCTCGATCCGCCTCCAACTCGAACTCGACGTCACCTAGATCGCCTTATACGAGCCGGCTCCGAGCCATCGTGTGAAGCGGCCCCTCCATGAGCACTTCCGCAAATGCTAGCGGGCCCACGCGGAAGCTCGCCACGCCGGGCCGGCAAGGAGATCGCCTCAGTACTCCTCGACTCCAACACCGCAACCGGCTACTACTCGGACTCTTCCTACGAGTTCGACTTGGATCGGACCCGACCGAGCCGAGTCCGAGCTCAACATGACCGAGGAACCGGTGGTCCGCTACTGGTCATTACATCCACTCCCGCCGGCAGATTCGCCCATCGCCCGACCGAAGCCCTGCAGACTGACGGACGACAACTCTCAGCCCGCCTACCTCCCTCGATTCACTCCCTTCCAGGAGGGAGCCCGGCTCTAACGACGAGCACACCCCCCGAGGTGGCGATCACGACTCGATCTCTGCACTCCCGGCCGTGAAGTCTTCATGACGGCCACGGATGTTGGGACTTGGAAAACCGGACCCTTGACAACATCTCGGAGGACGAGTTGTCTGCCAACGCACCTCGAACAAGACCACGAAGACAAGAAGCGCTCGCGTGGAACAGGGAAGCGACGATCGGCCGACGTCTCAGGAAACTCTCCCCATCCGGAACCTCAATGAGGCCCTGGAGCAAGTTGCCAACCGGGTACACTCTACTCCTGAGCGGTGCCTCATGTCTATCACCACGATAGCACGGCGGGCCGAGGGGATCAGCGGCGAAGCCAACCCCAGAAGATCTCCGCCATCACCAACATGAAAGCTCCAACCGCATCAAGGATGTCCGAAGGCTGGGGTGCATGGCGCCTGAACAGATTTATCTCGAAGCTTGGAGAACGGGGACTACCCTTCTTCAAACTACTCAAGCATCAAGAGAAGTTCGCGTGGACCGCGGAGGCTGATCAAGCTCTGGCGCAGCTCAAAGACTTCCTGTCTAAGCCACCGGTCCTCACGGCTCCTCGCAAAAAGGAGCAGCTACTGCTCTACCTCGCTGCGACTACTCATGTGGTCGATCGCCATCATCGTCGGCGGCGGGGAAGAAGGCCACGCCTACCCAGTCCAGCGACCAGTCTACTTCGTCGAGGTTCTCTCAGAGTCCAAGGGGCAGTACCGGTCCGTGCTACTCTACGCAGTGCTCATCACCTCGCGGAAGCTACGACACTACTTCCAGGAGTACTCGATTGTTGTTATCACCGACTACCCGCTCGGTGACATACTCCGCAACCAGGATGCTACTGGAAGAATCTCCAAGTGGGCGGTCGAACTCGGCGCCCTCAACATCGACTTCAAGCCACGTCATCGCTATCAAGTCCGGGCACTAGTCGACTTCATGGCAGAGTGGCAGGAGAATCAGCTACCAACTCCAACCGAGCACCCAGAACACTGGGTGATGTACTTCGACGGCTCACTCAAGCTCAAAGGCGGTGCAGGGTGCTCACCGATCTCTCCAAAGGGCGAACAACTCAAGTACGCCCCAGATCTTCCGGAAGGTCTCAAACAACGGCCGAGTACAAAGCCCTACTTCACGGCTCGCCTGCAATCTCTTTGGGCATCAAGCGGCTACTAGTCTACGGCGACTCGCGTTGGTCATCAACCAAGTCAACAAGTCTTGGGATCGCAACAAGGAGAACATAGACGCCATCGTCTGGAAGTCTCGCAAGCTCGAGAACAAGTTCTATGGTCTCGAAGTTCCACCACGTCATCCGCGACAACAATGTTGCCGTGGACGTCTGTCGAGCTTGGTTCTACTCACGCAAGTACCCCGGAGTCTTCGCCCACGAGCTTCACACGCCATCCATCCCGAGTCGGCGCCAATAGCCATCGACCTGTGCCACCACAATCCGCCAGGAGGTCATGATGATTGACGTGGATCGAGACAACCTTCATCGACTACATCCGCGGCGTAAGGTCTCATCCGACAAGAACTTGGCCGAACAACTCATCCGCCGAGCCAAGGCCTACATACTAGTCGGAGACAAGCTCTACGAGGTGCCACTTCTGGAGTACTCATGAAGTGCATACCTCAAGAAGAAGGTAAGGATATCTTGGAGGAGATCCACAAAGGCATCTGCGGCAACCACGCTGCCTTCTCGAATCCGGTGAGCAAGGATTTCCGACGAGCTTTCATCGCTCACAGCCTGGCCGACGTCAAGAACTCGTCGAAAGTGCCAAGGATGTCAATTCTTCGCCAAGCAAAGAACATCCCGCCTACAAGCTAGTCACCATACCACCAACTCGGCCCTTTGCTGCCGGGGCTCGACATGATTGGGCCTCTGCCAACTGCGCCAGGAGGATTCAACAGAGTCTTGGTGGCCATCGACAAGTTCACCAAGTGGATCAAGTCAAGTCACCCGCCCAAAGGCCGACAGTACTCGACTTCTTGGATGAACTCGTGCATCGCTACGGCCGCCCCATCGCATCATCACAAACTTGGGTTCCAACTTCAACAACCATCGCCTGGAGTATGCGAGAACAGCGGATCGATGTCCGACATCTCGCCGCCCATCCCCGTGCCAACGGCCAAGTTGAGCGTGCTAACGGGATGGTACTCGACGACCTCAAGAAGTGATTGCACGACGCAGCTAACACCAAAGGAGGCAAGTGGATCAAGGAACTACCCAACGACTGGGGCTTCAGATCACCTCACTGCCGACCAAGCCGGCGCTCGCCCTACTTCACGGTCTATAGCTCCGGTTATTCTACTGCCGACATGATGTGGGAATCCCGGCAGAGAGCAATATGACGAAGGCATCTCGAAGATGCCAGACGGGTTGACATCGGCCTCGAAGAAGCCCGCTGCACCGCCCTCGTCCAATCAGCAAGGTACCTCGAGGGTATCCGACGCTACCATGATCGCAATGTCAAGGAACGCTCCTTCAACGTCGGCGATCTAGTCCTCCGTCGTATCCACAACACGGAAGGACTACACAAGCTCAGCTCACCATGGGAAGGTCCCTTCTCAATCTCCAAGGTGACCGGACCAGGCTCCTACCGCCTCCAAACACTTGAAGGCGACGACATCAGCAACTCGTGGAACGTCGACCAGTCAGCGCTTCTACGCCGTAGTCGCCGACTACTCTACGGGTCCAGTCTACACGACTACTCACGGACTCCTCGTGAAGCTGCCTTCCGGCCCGGCACTAGTCTCCGGACTACTCTTCTCCAAGATCCAGCATCAACGGCTACTAACGGATCTTGGGCTGCTTAGAGCGCTGAGGACTCTAGCGGCGGATGCAGAAGACCATGTACTCTAGATCCAACTATACGACTACTAACGGATCTCTAGCAGTAAGCGGCCTAAGGGTCCTAGCGTCACTTAGCCGTAGGCGACCTCCCGGTCTGGTGACTACACTTGTAAACGGCTCTGACCATCCAGGTGTACTTATTCATCAGTAATAAAGTTTGATTTTCATTCAACTTATTTACTGTGCCTTCCAATCAAGCATCTCCTACTGAGTACCACTACTCACAAGTTCCACCACGGTTCGGTACTCCGCACACTTCGTTGCAAGTGGCGGCTACGAGTACTTATTTCACAGATATATCGTGGAAAGCTTTCATTGATAATCCAAACAAGTTACTAACAACTCTGTTTGTTTTACATCAACTACTTTAAGCTACTCCTACAGTACTCCTCAAGGTTGAGCTTTTCCGCCACTTGTTCAAAGCAATGGGCGCCATCTCCTCCTGGAGGGTCTTGTATTGATCGTCAGTACAGTTCACCACAAGTCCACCGGCGACTACGTCCACTAGAGCCTTGGGGAAATACGACTTCATATATGCCAAGACTTGGTTCGGGATCGACTTCGCCAAATGCTTGACATACGTCGCTAGACGCCCGGGGGCTTCCTTCAACCGGTCCACCAGCGGAGCAATCTTGGGCCCGCCCGGGTGTGGCACCAGCAGCCTTGCAATGGGTAGCGCGGCTTCCTCAAGTTCCTTGGTGGCCGCCCGACTTCTCGCAATCTTCATTGAGCTTCGAGATTTATAGCAATTGACAAGGTCACGGTCTGAGGCTTCACGAAGCTCCATGTGCTTGATACACTCATGGCGCAACTGAGCATACTCATACTCAAGTACCTCTCTTTTGTCGGTCTCATGATACACGATGTTCTTCAAGTCCGTCTCCGACGCCTTCAGCTGGTCGACCCTTTCCTCAAGCTCTGCAGACAACTCATCACACCGCCGACACACCAAGGTACCCTAATAAGTACTCAAAGGCTTTGGTGGGAAGCATACCTTTATTCTTCTGGCGCAGCGACTTGTTTTTCCGAATCAAGTCATCCCTCTTTGCCTGCATCTCTTGCACTTCGTTATGATATTGGGCGAAGCGCCCGTCAAGCTTGGATTGGAGCAGGGCGGAATGTTTCTTCGACTTATCGAGCTCCTTCTCCAAGGCTTCGGCACGAAGGACTGTGTCGCCGTACCCCTTCAGAAGCTCGGACTTCTCACGGGATCTTTCAATAATATCCTGCGCGACGTGAATACCAAACGGGTACTTTGTATTTCGTCGTACAAGACTACTCGAGGTACTCGCAACGTACCTTGACCCACTACTGGGTACACCGTCATGACTCCATGTTCGAGCAACAACGGCGGATCGACAAGATTGTCTTCCAGCAGCTCAAGACCCCGCGGCTCGAAGATGCCTCCTCTGCCATAGCCGCCGAACGGATCGGCGCGGCTTCCTCTATGATGGGCGAGCGGACGACTACGTCCCTCGTCCGTGGAGCGGATCATCCGCACTTCCACACCGACTGGGGCCACCGCAGCCCCCCGGGGCTGTTTCTTCGCCGTCCCGCCAACGGTCTGTGGGCTCGACTCCACAAGAGCTGCTTCATGGCCATGGCGAATCGAGGTTCCCTCGCCTTGTGCTCCTAACACAATGAGTACACACAGTCAATCTCAGCGGCTACGACTACTATGCATGATGATTACCAGTGGTGACAGGACACATACCTTCAACCAAGGTGGCTTCCTTCAACGTCGACCCCACCGCGACTTCAGTCTGTGGTGGCGGTGTGGGTTCGCGCTCCTCCGCCGAGCGGCCCTCTCCGTCGGTTGGAGTGCCGGTCTCCTCACCGTCCCACGATAGGTCCGTGGATTTCCTGCATCACGAAGTAATCAAGTCAGCAATGCAAGTCTGCCACCTACTCGACTACTTGAAGATTCATAAGCACTTACAGTGTTGACCGCACCACGGTCATGGTCGGAGCACCTAGTATACTGGCAATATCAACTATGCCAACCTCGGTGACTCTCGGCCTCAGATGCTTCCTCTGGTTGCTCCACATCTGCAGCCGGTAGAGGGTTTCGTCCTTCTTCAACCAATGGCTGCGGCTCCGCAGCACCGGTTTCCTGCCGTGCCGCTGCTGGCACGACTTCTTCGGTTGACGGAGGCGGGCTGATTCTCCTATCAGCTGCCGCTCCCACGGTGTCCAGGACCCTCTCGTCGCCCTGGTCTACGGGGTCCGGGGAGGGGATATCCTGCAACATTACAAGATGAATCTTCAGCACACGACTACTTATCGCCTCTCTAGTCGCGATGTTTACCTCTTGGTTGGTCGTCTTGGAGATCTTCAGCTTCTTGACGGCGTGTTTCCGCGCCACGTTGCGAGGCCTCCTCGGCGCAGCAGATTAGCCTCGAGACTCGGCCTCTCGATGATGACTGGATGTCCGCATCCCACCGCTCGAACACGGACCTGGAACCTTTGCTGCAGTGTTTCTTCATCTTCATCGCCATCAGAGCAGGACTCGATGACAACGACGTCACTGCCTTCACCGACTTCGTGGCGCTCTTTCCCCTTGGGCTCCGCCTTCCCGCGCTCGCCCTTGAGGCGAGGGAGGTCGGACGGAGATGTATTTCGCCACATCATCCTACAACATACAGCACATGTGAGTACGACTACATCAAGCTAATTAGTACTGGGGCTTCACATGACTCTTCGACCGGCTTGGCGGCCATGTGGAGTACTCGAGAACCGGCAAGGAGTGTCTGCATGTCCTTGAAGATCTTGCCTAGCCTCTCGACGATGACGCCGTCCTCGAGTTCGGCCGCAACCGGACGTATCCTTGTCGCCGTGTCTTGGTACCAAGGGTGTCTCGTGCCATCGCGGTCGCACTCTCCTCTTCATGAAGCTAAAGGCCACGTGTTCGGCCCTCAGTCTGGCTTCTCGCAAGGCCTTGATCTTCTTCAGCAACTCGGGTAGCTGAATACCCTCTTGCATGGTGGACTCGTGTTCCACCACGCTGTGCCGGTTGACACCCGCCGGCTCGGGATAGTGGTTGCTGATGTAGAACCATTTGGCCTTCCAACCCGGTTGGAGTCTATCAACTTGTATGATAGGTACCGGTCGGCGGCATCCTCACGCGATCGGATACCGCACCTCCAACTACTCGTGTATCGTTGGTGCTCGGTTGCGGCTTCAACCAGAAGAACTTCCGAAAAAGCACCCAGTGGGGTTTGATACCCACAAATGCTTCGCAGAAGTGGACAAAAATAGAGACGTGGAAGATACCATTAGGGTTGAGATTGAGGTACTCGATGCCGTAGTACTGAGCGGACCCTTGAAGAAATCATCATGGCGGGAGCGCTAATCCGCTCTGAACCGGGCGAACATCGATTTCGTCCGGTTCTTCTCCATCGGGTATGGATCGCCGGTGGTGGTGCGCCATAGATCCACCTCCTTCTCACGAAGGAACCCAGCTGACCAAGGTGAGGAGGTCCTCGGTCTTCGTTTGCCTTCTTCCACTCCTTCACCGGATTGGGGTGAGGGGACGAGGGTGGCGACGTCGACGACTGGCCGGTATCCCCGGTTTCTTCATCACGGCTCCTTTTCTTCGACGCGCCGGTCTTCTTGCCCTTCGCTGGAGATCCCTTCATTCTCCAAGTGACAGGTGTCTTCACTCGCATTCGCTCAGGGGCTACAGCAGCGGGTGAACTGCGGTAGCGCGAGCAAATGAATCTAGGTCTCTGCGCGGCGGCGGCGGCAGCAGAGGAGCGGAGGGGGCGGCGATTCAGATCTAATATGAGGAATGCAACTGCTAGGAGTGAAAAACCCTAAGGGACTCACTGGTTATTTATAACCAGCCCTGGTGGCTCGGTTCTCAGTGGGCAGATACGGCGCCAGACGGGTGACCTAGCGGCAGCAGCGTGACTCTTCAACTTCCAGTACTCGATGCTCTCCATCTCGAGGGCTCGACTACTTCAGATGACCTCAGTGGTATACAACCAGATTCAAGACCCACTCAAGACACATTCTATAGTCAAGATGACCCTTTAATTCGAGAGGAAGTACTCGACTCAAGGCTCGGGGGCTCCGTGCCACGTGTCCTTCGGTTTTTTCTCCGGATTTTTCGGGATAAGATTGGCAGAACTTTAGATTGACCTTCAGCTTGAATCTATGATTCAACCTAAGGCTCGGGGGCTACATTCCATATGGAATGCGATTCTCCGAATCGCATTTTCCATATGGTCTCTTCATCAAGACATCACGAGTATTATTGAAGACCTTCGAGAGAAGCACTCGGGGACGCTTGGGGACTACTCGAGAAGATTTCAAGACTACTCAAAGATCAGCTGGAGTACCTTCCAGCCTCGGGATGGTTCGAGCATTCTTGAGGACTTTCGGCTTGTGGAACTCGGGGACGCTCAAGGACTACTCGCCAAGGCCATCAAGACTACTCGAAGACATCCTGCTCGACTACAAAGTACTCGGGGGCTTGTCGTATGGACATCCCCGGGCCCACTACTGTGGGTACCAGGACCGACTACTCGGTGGGCCCTCGACTACTCGACTTGGGCAACACACGGCACGGCGTGAAGCAAGGACGCAGAGGGATAGTACTGTTAGGAAGCTACACATGTCCCGGATCCATGTAAAGTACTCCTAGCCATACCCGACTAGTACTCTCTCCCCAAACCGACTTGTAACCCTACCTCCCGGACTATATAAGGTGAGGCAGGACCCCTATCTCTTCATCCGCATCATCTTGTAAACACACCCCATCAATCCGAGTTACGCAAAGATACAGACGCAGGTATTACACACTCGCGGCCCGAACTCGTTTAAATTGTGTGCCACGTGTCTCTCCTTCGAGTTACCGATCTCGGCGAGGCCACATTCATCTACCTCGGGTACTCCCCTTGGTAGGTTTCCGGTCTAAAACACCGACACCGACCACTTGAGGTACGACGGCGTCGCGGACTCGGTGTTGTAGACCCCGCGCCTGATCAGCTTCTCTTGGCGCCTCGAGGGTCGCGCCGGGGTCCCGCCAAAGATCATGTGGACAGCGCCGTCCTTGCCGGGGTACCCAGCCCCCGCGTCATCGTTGTCGTTGTCGGGGAGACGTGCAACCTTCTTCGGTGGGTCCGCCGCCTTGGGCTTGAGCATGCCGTTGACGTAGTTCTTCATCAAGCGGCAGTCCTTGAGCGTGTGCTTGACGAGCACCTCGTGGTGGGTGCATAGCGCCTCAAGGAGCCTCTCAAAATGGTCCTTCGGGGGACCGTTCTTGGGTGGGTTGTTCTTGAGACGCGTGGCCTTGCGCCGACCATCACGCGACGAGGTTGTCGCCACGGACCTTCTTCTTCTTGAACTACGAGGAGGGCCCCTCGCCGTCATCCATGACCTGCTTCCTCTTGCCCTGCGGGGTGTTGAGGGTCGCCGTGACCGCTTCCTCGCCGTTCGCGTGGTTGGTCGCGATGTCGAGGAGCTCCCGAGTAGTTCGGGGAGTCCTACGCCCTAGACGGTGGATGAGGGTGGTGCAGGTGGTTCCGTTTTGGAACGCCGAGATGGCGTCGTTGTCGGTCGCTACTCGGGAGCTCGGTGCGCGCGCTTGGAGAAGTGCCGGATGTAGTCACGTAGCTTTCGCCCGGCTTCTACTTGAAGTTGCGCAGCCCCATCGCGCTGGCGGCGGCGTCGTGCCACTGAAGTTGCCGATGAAGGTCTTCCGCAGCTCCGACCAGTCGTTGATCCTGCCGCGGGACAGGTGCTCGAGCCTGGTCCGCGCGGAGTCAGCGAGGTAGAGCGGTAAGTTCTTGATGATGAAGAGATCATTCGTCGCTCCTCTCGCGTGGCACGCGAGCCTGTAGTCCTCCAACCACACGCTAGGGTTGTCTCCCCGTCGTACTTGGGGACGGTTGTCGGCGCCCGGAACCGTCGGGGGAACTGTGCATCTCGCACCTTTTGACCGAAAGCGCGTGGCCCCCTCTGATCCGGCGACCAGCTGCGGGCACGGTCCTCATCGCTGTAGTAGCGACCGCCGCGCCTTTGGCTGTATCGCCGCTGCGAGCGGTACTCGTCGTTGTGGTCGTGGTCGTTGTCGTGGTTGCTGCCATAGCCGTAGTCGTAGTTGTCGTCGTTGGCAGCTCGGCGACGAGCTTGGAGCGTGTCGCGGGCGTCACGGTTGGGCCCGAGACGCTGCTTGACCGTAGCACCACCGGCCGCCCCACCACGGCTCCGCGTCGCGAGGGAGGCGAGTCCTGGCGGTGTATGGATCGAGCCGCCGCCTCGCCGTCGACGCTGGCGAGCGAGCCGCCTGTCGCCGTCTCGAGGAGGGTCTTGAGCTGCTGTTGCATCCTCTTCTCCTCGGGGGTGGCCGACTCAGGACAACCGCGCAGAAGCATGGCCGCGGCCGCCAAGTCCTGCGACGCGCGCTTGAAGAGTGGCGGTTCGCCACCGTCGACGACGGCATCCTCGTTGATGAGCCGGTTTACATCACGCACGCGTGCACGAGCTGGTGGTGTCAAAGCGCGGGCCCTGGATCGCTCGAGATCCTGGCGGCGGTCCCGCTGCTCGCTGTCTCCCTCGCGGTGTTGTTCACGCTGCGGGTCTTGCTGCAGATAGTGTGGCCTCTCCTCCTCGCGCCGTGGGGCGCGCTGAGGGTCACGCGGTCCCTGTTCCTCCCCGAGTGCTCGGTGAAGGTTTGCCAACTCCTCATCGAGCTGGCTCCTGGCCTCGGTGATCTCGTCGAGGCGCGCCCGGCGCTGGGCGTCTGTGGCGCGGTGGCGCGGTGCCTCTTCCGCGTCCGTAGAGCTGCTTGCGCTCCGTACTTTGCAGACGAAGCACTCGCGCGTGAAGTTCGGCATGGGTGCCGGTGGTCCCCGTCGGGCCGCCGCAGAGCCCGGGGTGGTGTAGGACGCCCGTAGTGCGTCCACGTAGGCCGTCACCGGGTCGTCCGGGAGGCCTTGCTGTCCGTGGGGGTACATGGCGCTATACCGCTCCATGAACTCGCCCCAGATCAGTGGCTCGGACCCGCTAGCCGGGAAGGCGAGATCGGTGAGGTAGTAGGTGGCAAGCCTAAAACGCTCCTGTGTTGGGTTCGGCCCCAACATGGCCATGATCATCTCGCCTGAAGCCCGCACGAGCTGCGCCCGCCGCCCGTCGTCAAGGCGGTGGGGTGAGCAGGTCGGGTGAAGGTGTTCCCGACGACGGACTCCGCCCCGGCCGTGTAGACGGGCCGAGGGAGCCGAGCATGGTGGCCCCGGAGTCGGAAACCCGCGGCCCTCCATCCGGATCGCTAGTGAAGTTCGGCGAGACACACGATGTGCCCCTACCTGGCGCGCCAACTGTCGGGGTTCTCTACCGCCGGCAGTAAATTTGTATCGGACCGTGTGTCAGACCCGGATGGTTAGCACGAGAGACACGAAGGTTTATACTGGTTCGGGCCTTCGAGGAGTAATACCCTACGTCCAGTCTCGGGTGATCGTGTTCTTATGCTAGGGAGTCTGTAGTAGGGGTTACAAACTGGTCGGGAGAGGGTGTCGAGCCCAAGTTCCCTGTGGGTGTTGAATGATCGACTCGTCAGCCCTTGTGACGGTTTCCCTCCTCCCCCTTTTATAGATGCAAGGGTGAGGGGTAAAAAGGGGATACAAATATGTGCTGCAGTGCTATGGAGTTGGGAGGTCTTTTCCTATGTCGATGTCCGTCAGGAAGCATTGAAGGGCGCTGAGCTGTTGTGGAGCTTGCGGCCGCCGCATGTGCGGGAGGCACTGTTTATTCCAAATACTTGGTGCCTCCTCCGAGCTCTTTCGTGGGTGACTCAACTCCCTTGAGTGTGCTTTAGGCCTGCCATGTTACGACCTAAATGTAGGTAGGCGCCGCCCGTAGAGGGTCATTGAGTGCTTGTTCTGACGGGGGTGACGTGCCGCAGAGGTTGGACGGGACGGCACGTTGGAGGCCGCGGGTGAACAGCAGTGCTGTTACGGCTCCCGCCGGTGAGCCGGCCGCACGCCCCGCCACCGGAGTGTTTGCATGGCGTGGAGAACGGAACCTTGCATGTCGCTATGCGGAGCTCGAGCGTGCCGGGGCAGCGCCACGCCTGTGGGGCCCGATCCCGCGCTCGACCTCCACATGTGGGCCCCGCCTTAGTCGGAGATCGAAACTACTCGTCGAACGAGTAGTCGGATGAGACTCCTCGCTGCGAGCAAGTTGTCGAGGCGAGGCGGAAACTTGTCGTGGCGAGGCGAGACTCCTCGTGCGGGAGACTTGTCGTGGAAGCCGCCTACTAGTCGGGAGGTGAGGTGTCTTGTCGCTGAAGGTCTTGACGAAGATCTGTAACCTTCCCTATCCTGGATCTTAGCCTTGACGATGTCGATGGTGTTAGAAGACTCCACCTCAAGGGTGATTATCTTGCCGCTTAAGGGGCCCTAATCCGTGCCCTCGCCAAAAAAGCGCATAAATTTACGTGGAAGATGCAGTGTTTTCCAAATCCTAAAAGATTAGGAGGATGGATTAGGAGTTGTTGGAAATGTATTTTTCTCACCTTGCTAAAAATCAACGATTAGGAAAAGATTTAAGGAACTCTTGGAGACGCTCTAATAGTACTGATAAAAAATAACTTGTAGCATATATTTAATTCTTCTTGGAAAAGTAACTGTGCATCAAAGAAGATAAAATGATAAAATAACTATGATGATTACCTCAAATAAAAATATAGTGCTTAAGTGTTTTTTAAAAAAGAGTCTTTGAACATTTCTTGACGCAAAATCTTCGAAAAAACTTTCAAGATCATGATATTATCATGCCCCCCAACCTCATGGGCCCATGAGCGTTGCACAAACTGCCCTCCCCCTAGGGACGGCCTGCCTAGAAAGAAGGCAGATTCAAGCATTCCAACATAAGTTGATCTAAAGAAATGGGGCCACTCTAAATGAAAGCAGCCAAACTTTTACATGGAATATGAAAAAAAGGAAACCAATGAACTATCACAAGTATATGCTCTTGAGTAAGAAGTCACTGTACTCCCTCCATACTCATAAAACATATCGTTTAGGACAGCGACACGGTCTCCAATACATAACTTTGACTTCTTATTTTTATTAAAGTATTTGTTAGAAACTAACATAACTATACTTTTATGAAAGTATTTTGCAAAACAAATCTATTCATACAGTTTTAACATTTTCAAACTCAACAACTTAAAAGTTATTCATGGTTTATATTCCTAATGTTTGACTGAAATCTTGTCCAAAATGACATATTTTATGAGTATAGAGGGAGTATATAAGACTAGGAATCGACATGGGTTTGCTACCTCACAAAGCAGGGGCAGCACTTTCTGTCTTTTGGGATAATTGTCAAAGCAAACACTTGACTTTTGCTCTGTTTCTTCCTTCCATTCCATCATTCGAGCACCAAGCCACCTGGCCATGGCGTCGCGCCCGCTGCACCTGCTCCTCCTCTTCCCACTCCTTGCCGTCGTCTCATTCCTGTGGCTCCACCGTGCGGTGTCGCGGTGGCGACGGCGAGGCGGCAGCGCGCGGCTGCCCCCCTCGCCGTGGGCGCTCCCGGTGATCGGCCACCTGCACCACCTCGCGGGCGCGCTCCCGTACCGCGCCATGCGCGACCTCGCGGCGCGTCACGGAGAGCTCATGCTGCTCCGCCTCGGCGGTCTCCCCGTCGTCGTTGCTTCCTCAGCGGCCGCCGCTCGGGATGTGATGCGGTCGCGCGACCTCGACTTTTCGACGCGCCCCGTGACGCGGATGGTGCGGCTGGCCATCCCCGCCGGCACCGAGGGCATCAGCTTCGCGCCATACGGCGGCGGGTGGAGGCAGACCCGCAGGATCTGCACCGTCGAGCTGCTTAGCGCCCGCCGTGTCCAGTCGTTCAGGCCCATCCGCGAGGAGGAGGCCGGCTCCTCCGCGCCGTGGCGTCGGTGGCGTCGACGTCGCCACCGGCGCGGGCGGCGAACCTGAGCGAGCTGCTGTCCGTGTACGCCGCCGACTCGTCGGTGCGCGCCATCATCGGGAGCCGGTTCAAGGACCGGGACACGTTCCTCGCCACGCTGGAGCGCGGGCTCAAGCTGATCTCCAAGTTGAGCTTGCCGGACCTCTTCCCGTCGTCGCGTCTCGCCATGATCGTCAGCCGGATGCCCGGCCGGATGAAGCGGCACCGGCAGGAGGGGGAGGCGTTCATGGACGCCTTGATCCGGGACCACGAGGAGAGCAGAGCAGCTGGCGACGGCAAGGAGGATTTGCTCGACGTGCTCTTGAGGATCCAGAGGGAAGGCGATCTGCAGGTGCCACTCACCACTGACAACATCAAGTCAGTGGTCGGAGTAAGAACTCACTGCTCTAAGCCCTCACGCACTTGAATCCCAAAAAAACAAACAAACAAAGTCATGGAGTTTTTCCTCACTGATCAGAGTAAGAAATTTGGTTTCGCGTGGTCGTGCAGGACATGTTCTCCGGAGGCAGCGGGACGGCGTCGACAGCACTGCAATGGATCATGGCCGAGCTCATGACGAACCCGAGAGTGATGCAGAAGGCACAAGACGAGGTCAGGCGAGCACTCGCCGGACGGGAAACAGTAACGGAGGATGACATTGGCGATCTGCACTACATGCGCCTAGTGATCAAGGAGGCTCTTCGGTTGCATCCACCCCTGCCACTTCTCCTCCCACGAGAGTGCCGGAACGCATGCCAGGTGCTAGGATTTGACGTGCCGGCGGGCACCATAGTGTTGGTGAACGCATGGGCCATCGCCAGGGACCCAAAATACTGGGACATGCCGGAGGAATTTGTGCCCGAAAGATTTGAGGATGGCAAGATTGATTTCGGGACGGACTTGGAGTTCATACCATTTGGGGCGGGACGGAGGATGTGCCCGGAATGGCGTTTGGGCTCGTGCACATAGAGCTTGCACTCGCTGGCCTCCTTTACCATTTTGACTGGGAACTGCCAGTTGGGATGGAGAATAATGCTACAGATTTGGACATGACAGAGGAAATGGGGGTCACAGTTCGGTTGCTTCAAGACCTCCGGCTTGTTCCCGTTATGCGAGTGCCTGTGCCGGTGGACTAGCGGTAGGAGTGCTTTATTTGTGTTCTTTGGTGCATCAGCGGTGTCGGAACTTAACATGCTCATGGTCGTTTTAACTTTTAAAGATTCATAATAAATTTTGCTATGCATTTAGATATTAGATATAGTATATATCTAATAATCTAAATATATAGCTAAAATTATGAATAAAAAAGACAAAACCATCTATAATTTGGAAAATTTGGGAGATATACAGTACGTAGATATGCACATGAGGCGTGTTATTATTATTTTTTCTGCAAGGAGAGGTACTAAACTTGCTAATAAGGTACCGTTGTAAGCCACTATAAAAAAACAGATAAATTATATGAATTATTGGGAAAAATAGAATCATAAGGGCCCACCTTTTTACAAGCGGTTCAATTTCTCTGCTGCCTGCGTGTTTGCCATGGGAAGCCAGTTAGCTTTGAACCACCTGTGCAAAGACATTTTTGCATGCGGTTTGTTATGGGTGTGATTGGCAAGGTGGATAAGTTGGAGCCTGGCTACCATAAGCCCATGGTGAGTCTAAGCCTGGCTAGATCTACCATTTTGACCCGTGTTTGGTAGAGTGCACAAGGAGTTTTGGTATATGCAAACATGTGATTGGTAGGGTGTATATGTGGGTGCCCTCACCAATTGCATAGCCCAGGTTAGTTTACCATCTCATATCCTCTTCCCGATCTTCTCTCGTCACCACTCACTACCACTCGCCATCGATCCTTGCGGGCTTCTTCGCGGGGCAGCCGTCATGGCTGGCGGACGAGCCGTCACGAGCCGCTGGCAGCCGGGCGGGCTGCCACCGCCAAACGTGCGGGCACGCTCTACTGCGGGGCCGCCGCCACCGGGGTCGTCGTCGGCCATGCGGGTGAGGTCCGTTGCGCGGGGTTGTGGTCGGCATCCGCGAGGCCGCCACACGGGTCGCCGCTGAAGCTGTGCACCGCCACGCCGGCAGTGGGTGGCCGGCCGCGGTGCTCTACTCCGCTCCTGTGCATCCTCTCGGTGGGCGGATCTCAATTCTGCAGCACCAGAGCTCAAATCAATGGTGGCAGAGCTCGATTTGGCAACTCTGAAGCTCAAATTGAAGACAGCGGAGTTTGATTTGGTGTTGTTGAAGACCAATCTACCGTTGGCCGTCCAGGCGAGGCCGTCACGTGGGGTCGTCGCGCTAGATGTGCGGGTGAGGTCCGCCGCGAGATGCCACGCCAGACTACGGGCGAGCTCCGCCGTCGAATCGAGCTCCGGCGGTGTCGAATAGACATCGTGATCGGCGGCGTGCGGCGACGCCTCCCGACTATATACGTGGAATGGATCAACATCCATAATCCAAAGAAGAAAAATCGAAGATCCTAAATTATAAAGCTCACATCCAATCCAATCCAATTCACTCGCTCAAAATCCAATATCCAACAATATAATCCCTAGATAAATCTATGTGGGACACATGTCCGAGGACCCTAGAATTAAAAGCTCGCGTTCACACTATAAAATTTTAGCGGATTTGACCGAAATTTGGTGAGATGCCTTAATATAACAGTCCGCTACTCAATGCAAATCGGTGAAGCCAAATCTATATGTGGGACCCACGTCCAGAGCCGGACCCTAGAATTAAAAGCTCGCGTTCACACTATAAAATTTTAGCGGATTTGACCGAAATTTGGTGAGATGCCTTAATATAACATTACTCAAGGCAATCGGTGAAGCCAAATCTATATGTGGACCCACATCCGTGGCGGACCCTAGAATTAAAATCTCGCGTTCACACTATAAAATTTTAGCGGATTTGACCAAAATTTGGTGAGATGCCTTAATATGACATGTCCGCTACTTGTGCAAATCGGTGAAGCCAAATCTATATGGGACCCACGTGAGCCGGACATTAGAATTAAAAGCTCTCGCTTGGACATCCAATCCGATTGGACATCCAATTTAATTTAGCATGTGGACATCCACATCCAAAGTAATCCACCCAACGAAGTCCAAAAGGAAAAATCCAATTGGATTTGGATTTTCCAAAATCCATTACCACGCCTACTCCCTACCGACATGCCCACAAGCGACGCCGGACGCAAGACTCACCGACGCACCCACGACGGCAGCATGGAGCCGTGGCCTCAACGAGGGTGAGGGAATGCACCGATGGCTTATGCAAGCTCGCACAACCGGATACGTGAATGATCGTGTTTCCCACTATGCAGGTTTTGCCTCCCCTTTTGCATAACCGAAGCCTGGCTAAGACCATATGCAGGCTACCAATCATTGGTAAGCTGCACTACACAAGCTCGGATAGGGGTTGTGCAAAGATGCCAATCACACCCTATGTGGACTGCCCATTAATAAAATACTATAAAGAAATAAAAGAATTGAGTTCAATTCTCACCAAGATTAGGCCCACTTCCCTCCTCACAGGGCCCCACTTTTCAGGTCTAGGACGACGAACCAAGAGGGGGGAGGTTGATTTGGTCGTCATTTCGCAGTGCAAATTGGCTCCCGGGCGCCCTCCACCCCCAAACTTTTTTCACCCAAACTTCTACCCACCCCGGGCCCCACCGCCAATGGCGCCCACGTAATCGCGTTGTTTGAACCGTGTGCATGTAATCACGCGGGCCATTAGCATGCACAGATTTTCCCTTACTTTTAATTAAAGGCTTCATTTAGTTTGTCATGTATTCACCAGTGCCTATTGATTCCTTCCTTATCATGCGTCGTGGCGGGCTATCATCACGCGCCTGTTGTTTCCTTTATTCATTCTTTTTTCAAGGAAAGAGAAATTGATTGGCGTGATTGATGGCATGACTTAAAAGGAAATACTAAGGAACTCAAAAGGAAAGAGATATTGATGTACAAAGTAAAGGAAAATTGATTGGTGTGATTGATTGAACTCAAAAGAATCATTGTGTGATTAGATGTACTAAGGAAAGAATTGTTGCATCATTTTGTCAATGGTAGCCACGTCATTCATAAATAGTTAGCAAGGAAAGGGAAAATAAGAAAAGATCAAGTAAGGAAAGAATCACAGCGTGATGAGGTCAACAACATTCAAATGCAATTAGATAGATGACATTTATATGAAAATGATGTTTTGAGTCCTTGAATATTTTCTTTTGAGTTCAATGCTCTAAATCACGCCAATCAATACTCCTTTTTTTTACACACCATGTTCCACGAGCTGCTAGCGCCACCACCGCCTCCCCGCGGGCGTCGACCCCTCCTCCCACCGGTCTCCTCCTTCTCCCGTGCTCCCTCATCTTCCCGCAGTTGGTGGCGAGCTCCCCCGTCGAGGATCGAGCACAGGGGTAGGTGAGCTCCCCCACTGGGGTGCGGCAGCGCGGTTGGCCTTGAGGCCGGCTCCCCTGTCGGATCTGCGGACCCTCATCCCCATCTTGAAGGTGGCGGCGGTGACGCGCCGCCCTCCCCGGACAGTCTCCTTCAAAGCTGCCTTAAAGGTGGTGGCGTGAGACGACGCGGAGGCCAACAGGGTGGATGGTTGTAACACCCCGGGTTTTTAAATAAGTAATCAACCCTAATCACTGTCATTAGTTGACCATCATGATCATTAGTGACTCATGGTCAAAGTTGACCTTGGTTAAACCCCTAAAAAGTTGGTCAAACCCTAAGTTCCAACAGCCGTTTCTAGAACTTTTAGCACGTTCTCCAAAATTTCTTAAAAACTTCACTTTTGGCCAATATAAAAGTTGTAGATTAGATCCTAGAACACATTTTTCATAATTAGCATTTCAAATTTTGAAGTTTTGAAGCTCAAAAACTCAGTCAAAGGCCAAATGAATAGTGTTTTGAGATATGAAAATCCTGAACTTCGTCACGCGTTCCAAGACAAAATTTTCCCCAAAACCTATGCCACCCTTTGCAAATGTTGTAGGGCATACTTCATTTCACAACTTTGGTATTCAAATTTGTTTGAGCGCCGTTCAAAATTTTTGAGATAAACGCGGTCAAAGTGGCGTTGATCGACACAAGACGTTGCCCAACAAGGCCAGCCACGCTGGCAACGCCACACCTGGCCCCGACCCAACTCGCACGAACTCGAGCATTGGGTCCCATGCACACGGACCAAGGCTCTTGACCCCCTTGCCCTTAGGTGAGCTCACACGCCTCCCCGACCGTTTCTCCGGCCAAAACTCCGGCCACCTGGATTTCCTCCATTGCCGCTTGCCGTCAGCCGAGCTCGCGCCTCCCTCGGCCTCTCAACTACCCTACCACCTCCCCTAGGACCCCTTGGAACTTCCCGTGCCGCGCCTTGCCCTGGCTGTGCACTCCTCTTCGCCGGAGCCGGGTTCCCTGTCGCCGCCCCGGTGGCCAGGCGCCATCACGGCGCCACCCCGACCCCCAAATCCGGCCGCAAACCGAGCCTGGTAACCCCTAGATCCTCCCCCTGCTCTTCCCCGGCCGAACTCCGGCGAGACCTCGTCGGATTCGACGCCCCACGGCCGCCTCCTGTGGACCCAATTGTAGGGGTAAATTTATTTTCAGGGGCTTAAATGCGAACCAAGGGCATGGTTGTGAAGGATGAAAAGTTTTCGGGGACTTCTTTACAAATAGATTCTTTCCCTTTAGTGTGTTTTGCTTGAGCTTAGAAAATTTGTAGAAAATCACAGAAAAATCAGAAAAATTCCAAACAAATTTTGTTGGTTTCCTTGTCACTAAATCTACAACTTTCACAAAGCATGACCCTACTTTTGAGTGATAGTTTGTGCATGAAAAATTGAAATCAGTTTAACCTAGATCTGTTGTAGTTCAAAATCTACAAGTGAGCTCAAGCTGAATTTTGGATATGTTGCTAGATATGCCATGTCTAGGCTTTGCACCAAAAAGTTTACAAAGTTACTAAGTAAATCTTTTAATATGATTTATTTTGTATTTATGATGAATCTAATTAAATGAATTTTACAGCTTAAAATAAATATGTGTTTGTGCCCAACTTCTGTATGAGATCTTTTTATGCCTAAATACACCTCTGGTGAATTAATCATGATTTTATATCTACCAAAATATTTATTCCTAAATTATGCTTATTTTTCAATGTAATTGCACAGTTCAAGATCTAGAGTAGCCCTTGATGTGTTTGTTGTGTGCATAACCTTGATTTGAGTCAGAGAACTAGTGGGAGAAAGTTGGAGTCCATTTGTTGCTTAATTATTTTTTATATGCATTTCTCATGTCTTGGTAGCTAAAATTTGTCATTTGTGATATAATTAATTTATAGCTCAATTAAAGGTGAAGTTTTGTGCAGTGGCTTTGTTTAGGTCTATAGAGCTTCAGAAACACCACTCGCTGTATTTTATTAATTTATTTATGAATAAAAGCTATGGAGGCCAATTTAAGCTTAATATTAAGTTAAATTGGAAAACCACAACACCACACCTAAGGACCTCATGGTTGTGATGTGAATCATGCTAAGAAGCTTAAGACCAACCCCTTTGCTATTTTGTGAAATTAAATTAAATTATTTGCATAAATATGTACACAGTCACTATCAAAAAGAATAAATGATAAATCACCACATGACATTACTTTAATAGAAAGAATATACCAAATATGTGTTTATCTAGGTGAATGTGGTCAACCATGCACCTCATGGTTGTCATATGTTGTTTTGTAATTAATTAAATGAAAACCGTCAATTAAATCTTGCATACACATCCTCGTGTAGATCTTTCCGCCGGTAGCTATACGCTCGTGCCGGAAGGAGGAGACGAAGGTGCTGACGGTGAGCTGCAGTACGTGGACGTAGCTCAGGGCCTGGACCAAAGTCCAAAAGGGCCCAAGGCCAACCTTGCCAACGAAGGCAAGCCCCGGATCATTAACCCTTCTTTTTAAAATTATGCAATTACCCTTGCTATGCTTGTGCATTTACGTTTCAGGAGTTGAATGAAACCCTGGATGCATGATCCCTAGGTACCTATGTTCTTTTACTAGTATGCTAGGTCGATAGCTGCTATGCTACAGGACCGTTACAAGTCGAGTGATGTTCGTCACTCACGAGAATAGGTTCTTATGTTGGAATCATAAGATCTTTATAAATGGATTGCTCATGTGGTAAGAGCATGGGATTTGGGCTCCGGTCCAGTGGCTTTCGTGGGCTAAGCTTTTGAACGTACTAAGCACTTGTCGGGAATGGGAGGTAAGCCTAGTACCTTAATGAGGCAGTGCGGGATCTTACTATTACTAATCTTGAGTATTACTGCCCGGCTCATCACAGGGAGGGTACATGTGTGGTGGATGTCTTGTGTGGGGCATACGGATAAGCCTTGTGCCGGGACGTAACCGATCCCAAGCCGAGGACTTTTGGGAACCGCCTGGTCGGTGCCAACTTTGTAAGGGCACCGCTCCGTGTGTTTAGGTTTACCTTGCAAGGTTATAAATCAATCGATTGTCGGCCTCTCACCGTTATACGAGGCTGCTTAATCAAGCGGCCATGATATCCCTTAATGATGGAACTATGTGAATATTGCTGTGTAGATTAATTGTATTGTACAATTCTTGATTGCAATAGATAGCTCAACTTAGAAATGGTAATTAACTAGAATTTGAGCTAAAATATTGAAAGTAAGGACCTACTCTTTGTTGCTTTTCAGCAAAAGAACTCCATGGCCAAAAAGCCTCTCATGTCTAGAGTTTGGTGATGTAGTTATCACCCGACGGTTAAATCTTGCTGAGTATTAGTATACTCAGCCTTGCTTTATAAATGTTGTTGCAGGTGTTGTGTGGTCTGGAGAGATTCCACCCGGCTGGGAGCTGGAATGGGTGGATGACGACGAGTGATGGCATCACGGATGGCCTCCTGTGATGTCTACCGTATCGCTAGTTTATTTTTCCGCTGTTTTCGAACTCTGAACTTTTACTTATCATGTCATGAACCATGGTTTGTAATAATCAACCCTTAGGGGTAAATTGGATTTAATCTGTGTAATGTACTCTGGATTCGTCTTCATGTGAGTTTTAATGCATATGTTCGATCCTCTGTGTGTTAACCAAGTGATTTACCGGGCTTTGACCCGGCACCTTACGACGGGATTGTACTTTATTATCGCTTAATGACCAAAGTGGATTGGTTTAGGCGATAGTACGGTATTTTCTCGGGCGGGTTGTCACAATGGTCGATGAACGCCGGCTTCCCTAATCCCCAGGTGTGAAGGATGAATTGATGCTTTTTTATAATTAGATTTAGTTTAATATCCTTTTATTTTCTACATACATACTAATTAAACCTTTTATGTAACTCTTTTTATATCACGTGTGTGCCGCAAGTGCCCTTCCACTAGTTAATAAAATGGAATGATTTTCAAGGTTGGCTCACCTAAGAGCATCTCCAACAGTTTGCCTTATTTTACTTGGCATATCTTGTGTTTTGCCAACTTCTAAAAAGATATGCTAAGTTAAAAAAGAGCTCATCTCTAACAGTTTGGCATAATTCACTTGCCAAATTAAGATCTAACTTACATCAGGAACCCTGATGAGATAGAAACAAAATTATGTTTATGTCATTCCACCTCTTGAAAACTTACATCAGGAACCTTTCTCTATTATTTATTCCTTTTTCACCCTCCCACCTAGAGGGAAACGTTGTGCAAGTCGCGATGGCAACCGGAGTCGCGGCGCACATATTTGCGCTGGTTGCTATTGTTGTCAAGTTGTTTTGCCAAACTGTTGGAAGCCATTTTCTCTTGTTTTGCCAAAACTACTTCATTGATGAAGATGTTCCAATGGCTACACATCTCTGTCAATCTGTTGTACGTCCGTGGCCAAATGCTATGGCTTTTTGGGTGGTGCCATGGCTGTCGAGGGCGCACGACGCTACCTGCTCGTCGGGGCCGAGTGGTGGGGCCAGCCCGACGGTCCCAAGCGGCGCGACCAGCCTATGGCCGCCAGGACTAGGTCGGCGGCGGTATAGCCAGCGAGACATCATGGCGAGGTCGGCGATCGATGCCGAATGCGTGGCGGCCGGTAGAGTTTTATGGCAGACGTGGAACTGAAGACATCATATGAAAAAAAGAAAAGAAGGCTAAAATCTGGAGATTGATGGCAAGGATGCTGAAGGGAAGGACATCAAGATGCCGAATCCGGCGTATGAAGAATGGTGCGCGAGGGACCAACAAGTCCTTAACTTCGTTCTCGGGTCACTGGCCCCGGAAATCCTCTCCCAAGTTGCCGTGAAGGAGACGGCGACAACCCTTTGGTTGGCGATCGAGGACATGTTCTCATCGCAAAACTGCGCGTAGGCGGTTAATACATGCCTTGCTCTCACAACCACCAGGAAGGGCAACATGAGGATTGCCGAGTACGTCGGCAAGATGTAGTCGCTGGGAGATCAGATAGTGGCGGCCGACCGGCCGCTTGAAGAAGAAGAGCTCGTGGAGTATATACTCATGGGGCTCGATGAAGACTTCAATCCAATCATGTCTGCCCTCATCGCGAGGAAAGAGAAAGCTACTGTAAGTGAAGGTTACCAGAAGTTACTTGCTTTTGAGAATCATATGGATCTTCTAGGCATTGGTCACTCGGGACTTCGGCCAACAGCGCCAACCGTGGTGGTCACGGCAATGGTGGTCGCGGCGGTGGTGGCCGTGGCTACAATGCTGGCGGTCGTGGTCATGGCAACGACAACTTCACTAGCAACTTCAACAACAATCACCACTAGGGCAACAGTGGTGGCGGTCGATGCGGCAGCAAGGGCAACAACAACAACAACAGCAAGCCTGTGTGTCAGGTTTGCCTCAAGGGCAACTACACTGCATATCGGTGTTGGCACCGCTTTGAGGAGAATTATGTTCCTGAGGTGAAGAATGCGTCCATGCCCATGAACTCCTACATAACATCGACACCAACTGGTACATAAATATCGATTCCACAGATCATATCACAGGAGAATTGGAGAAGCTAGCTGTTCGGGACAAGTACAACGATGTGGATCAGATCCACACGGCCAGCGGTGCAGGTATGCACATTAGTCACATAGGTCAATCAACAATTCATACCCTAGATCGTAATTTACATCTACAAAATATCCTGCACGTGCCATCTACTAATAACAATCTCGTTTCCGTTCATCGACTTGCTTCCGACAATAATGTTTTTTCTAGAATTTCACCCTGATTTCTTTCTCATTAAGGATCGGGACATGAGGAGCACACTTCTTAAGGGGCCTTGCCGCAATGGGCTATACCCTTTCCCTCTACATCGACGTCGAAGCAAGCTTGTGCAGTCAATAAAGTGTCCATTAATAGATGGCATAGTGGTCTAGGGCTCCCTGCTTTTCCTATCGTTGAGATAATTCTTAAGATTCATGACCTTCCTTTTTTGTCAGAGTCAAATAAACATTCAGTGTGTGGTGCTTGTCAGCAAGCAAAGAGTCATCAATTTCCTTATCCTGTCTCTACTAGTGTGCCCACCAAACCATTAGAACTTGTCTTTTCTGATGTTTGGGGGCCAGCTATTGACTCAGCTGGGAAATACAAGTATTATGTGAGTTTCATTGATGATTTCAGCAAACACACTTGGATCTACTTCTTAAAATATAAATCTGAAGTTTTTCAGAAGTTTCGTGATATTCAGAGTCAAGTTGAGAGACTTTTTGACAGGAAGATCATTGCTTGTTATTCAGTCATTGGGGTGGTGAGTATGAAAAGCTCAATTCCTTTTTCACCAAGATTGGCATAACACACTTAGTTTCATGCCCTCACGCCCATCAGCAAAATGGCGCCGCTGAAAAAAGCATAGGCACATTGTAGAAGTTGGCTTGTCTTTATTAGCTCATGCACATATGCCCTAATTAAAATTTTGGGATGAAACTTTTTCTACTACCACTTTCTTGATTAATCGTATGCCCAGCAAAGTAATTAATTTCGAACCCCCCTTCGAAAGGTTGTTCCACACCAAACCAGATTATTTCTCTCTTCGCACCTTTGGTTGTGCATGTTGGCCAAATCTTCGTCCCTATATAACAATCACAAACTTGCCTTTCAACCCAAAGAATGTGCTTTTCTTGGATATAGTAACATGCACAAGGGTTTCAAATGTCTTGATATTCCCACCGGTTGTGTTTATATATCAAGGGACGTAGTCTTTGATGAGGACACCTTTCCCTTCTCCAAGCTTCATCCAAATGCCAGGCTAAGACTTCAATCAGAGATCCTTCTTCTTCCATCTAATCTCTTTAATCCATCTTATGGGGATGAATATGTGATTGATACTATGTCTAATGTTGCTAACCCTGCTAATCCTAATATATTTTTGTCCAAGGAATAATGTTGTGCAGGGGGTTTCATCGGCACAAACTGCTGAGCCGAGATCAACCTCGGGACCGTTGCCCATCATTGGCGCAGCGAGACCACTAGGCAGCGCAGCAGTGGATTCCCCTCTGCTCCAACCCGATGACACCACATCCCCGACACCGCTGCACCATCTAGGGGGAGACAACGCGGCGACCGCGTCGGCGCCCGTGCAGGATTCCTCGACAGGATCCGCCTCGGATCAGCTGCCGGGACAGGATGGCGCAGTAGCTTCTGGATCCTCTATGGTTGACGCTGCTGGCGGCTGGTTCTTCACCATCAGCTTCACCTAAACAGCCTTGACATCGAACACGTCTTCAAGCCGGGATCCGCAAGCCTAAGGTATATACTGATGGCACTATACATTATGGGTTTTCTTACTTCCACTAGAGAACCATGCACCGTAGAAGAGGCTTTGGGGGACAAAAATTGGAAGGAGACGATGGATGTAGAGTGTAATGCCTTGATGGAGAATAATATACTTGGCACCTTGTCCCACATAAGAAAGGAAGTAATATCATAGATAGTAAATGGGTGTTCAAGATCAAATATAAGGCTGGTAGTAGTTTGGACAAGTATAAAGCTCGCTTAGTGGCTAAAGGTTATAAGCAACGTTTTGGAATAGATTATGAGGACACTTTTAGTCCTGTGGTGAAAATGTCTACCGTTCGCATAATATTGTCTATTGTTGTCTCACGGGGATGGAGTTTGAGGCAACTTGATGTGCAAAATGCCTTTCTACATGGAATATTAGAAGAAGAAGTATATATGAGACAACCTCCTAGTTACATAGACAAGTCGTCATGCCCGAATTATGTATGCAAACTGGATAAAGCCCTCTATGGTTTAGAACAGGCACCACGTGCATGGTATGCTCATCTTAGTGCTAAGCTTATGGCACTTGGTTTTATTTATTCTAAGGCAGATACCTCTCTCTTCTATGTTAACAAACATGGTGTTGTGGTTTTTGTGTTGATATATGTTGATGATATAATTGTTGCAAGTTCAACACTTAGTACCACGAATGGTCTTCTACACAGTTTGAAGCAGGATTTTGCATTCAAGGATCTTGGGGAGCTACATTATTTTCTGAAAATCGAAGTCAGCAAGGTGGCAGACGGCCTTGTACTAACCTAAGAAAAGTATGCATCAGATCTGCTTAAGAAAGTAAATATTTTCAGTTGCAAACCTGTGAATACTCCTCTTTCAACTAGTGAAAAGCTTTCAGACTTTGAAGGAACATTGTTGGGGCCAAATGATGCTATAAGGTACAAGAGTATAGTTGGTGCATTACAATATTTAACGCTCACTAGACCTGATATTGCTTTCTCAGTGACACTACAAGAAATCATTTAACTGCGTGATTTAATCATTCATTCGCGGATTAAATAAAATTCGTCCGCATAAATCAGATCCGTGACGATTTAAATTTTCGTGGTGGAATAAGCGTCATTGATTAAATCTGTCGACGTTCCTTACTAAACGTCACAGTCCGTGACGTATCTGGATCGTCACGAAGTAGCCCGAGACCCATGCAGCCCAACCCAAAGCCCACTATCCGCGACGAAACAAATCGTCACGATTGCTGCTGACTTGGATGTGGACGTGGTCACGACGTGGTCACGAGGCTACAACATGGTCACGACTTGGCTACAACATGATCGCTGATGTGGGCGATGGTCGATGATGTGGATGTGAGTGACGAGTACACTGACGTGGCATGCTGAGGTGGATTTTTTCACGTGAAATTTGATTTAAATCAATTCATTTTCATTTCAGCCTATTAAATTAATCCATTTTCATTTCAGCCCAAATCAAAACAAAAACCAACCGATGTAATCAAATAAGATTAAGCATCTCTTTACTAGAGCATAAAAGGCATCACAAATACAATCTCTGGTTTACAACAAACTGAATAGAGGATAAAAGGGATCACAAATACGATCTCTGGTTTACATTCATGATAATAGAAACAAATTGTCAAATTGCATTCATGTTTCATCTTTGGTTCCAGAAACCACCTGCCAGCACTTTGGTTCCAGAAACACCTGCCACACTTTCTAGAAACAATAAAGAGAAGCTGAAATTCAAAAGGAGAAAGCATGCATTAGAATTGCAAAAACACTGAATTATGAATAAATAAAGAGCACAACCAGATCAACAACAGTTCAAACAAAGGAGTATGCATGATAACAATCCTAATATAAATGTCTAAATAAAGAGAGGAGAATCTAACGGCTATATTAATATCCAAAATATAGATAATGAAGCAAGATTTAAGTACTACAGATAAAGTCACAGATGCCAGGCACATATGTATAAAAGAAATAATTATCCTATATAATTTGCATGATAGTGACCTTCAAATATGTATTCTAAGCTGACCTTCCTCACAACATATCTAGCATAAGCAGCTAGCACCAACTAGCATACAGCCAGGTAGACAAGTAGCAAACAACCAAGCATAGATTCATTGTTAATATTATTACAACTACTAAAATGCACTTATCTGAGGGAAAATATACAGCTATGTTAGGAATGTCTAACAATATATCCAAATTCTTTGCTTTGCAATTTTACTGGGATGTAAAAACTGCTATGACGATAACCAATTATTGCAAAGCATGATAGGGTACAATCAATGATCAGTTGAAAGGATTTGCCGTTGATGCAGCCAAAGCTAGGCTTGCGACAATAAATAGATGACAGAACAATTAACATACATGCTCAAGGAATCTTGCACAGCAACTACTCTTTATATGCAGATTTCATCCATAGTGTTTCAGATCTAAACAAGAGTGTGCACTAATACATAATTACTAGGACTCAGATTAGATCATCTAGCCGAGAGATGCATTCAGTCACAGCAAAGCATATGAGAATGCCAATCACAACATAACTTGAACGTTTAGTAGCCAGAGCAAATTCATATATGTACACAGAATGGAAGAGCTTTACCTTAAACAAGAAAGATAATTCAAGCCTACTCTTTCTATGCAGAGTTCTAAATGGTTATGAGCTTATCGACTGCAACACAAATCCTTTGTACATGACCAACTTAACCTGTACCAGACAAATGATTCACTTTCAGTTGTAGTGATTGCCAGCTATACAAACCATAACCTGATATAAAATACAAAAGGCAATGGCAGGTAGCTAGCAAAACATTGTATTGTGTATTATTTGGACATAGAAGTTGGAACTAATGCTTAACCTGATTCAAATATTATTTGGAGATAGAAGTTGGAACTAATGCTTAGCAGATTCAATAAAGAATGCTTAGCAGAAAAGTGATACTTCACAATTGAACTTTAAGTAAATGACTCATAACAATGGTTACCTATTAGCAAAAATGCAAGGGAGTTCAAGAAGTAATCCTTTTTTCCACATGACTGGAGTCTGCATAAAACAAGCATGGTATATGAAATATGAAGTTTCAAATGCAGAGCTCACAGCCATGTCCAATGCAGCCAGACCTGAGCTGTGAGCACCTAGCAATCTAGCACAAGCAGCTAGCACCAACTAGCTAGAGGTAAGCACGAGCATACAACATTACCAAGTCTAAGCACCAACTAGCTAGTAGATAGCTACTACCACAATGTGAGCATCCAAATCAGTACTGCAAATAATCATATGTGAGCATAAATGATCTAAGCAGACCACTAACTGCACCAATGCAATGCTATGAACTAATTAGTGCCTCACCTGCCACAACACTACAATAGGCAACACTGACAGGACACAATGGGTTGTAAACATACCAAATTTGATGTTTAAACATGGCAAAATTGATCACTTCCCGTCAGCCCAGCCGCTGCAACTGCAAGATGGGAAAACAGGTAATCAAAATATTAGACAAGCACATCAGGATGCTAAGCTTGTGTCTGATTTAAACAGGTAATCATCACTCTGCTAAGTAAAAACAAATGCTAAGCTTCTGACATTCTGATTTAAATATCTAACAAAAGGTGACAAACTGGATTTGCAGTATCCTAATACACATGACAAGTATCCTAAAATGCACACCTTTCAGGGACACTAAGTTATACCAGAGCACAAATGTCTGTAGGCACAATGGTTGATAAGTAGAATAGATGCACACTGCACATTCCCAACTTTTCAGGGCTTACGAATGCACACTGCACATTCCAACCTTTCAGGAAGAAACTTAATGGTTAATTTAGCTGTTGCAGAGGATCAAGGACATCATCAAATAATCAACCCTGAATCAGAAATGATTGGGCTAAACCCTAAACCCTACCACCCCCAAGTGCAACAGCCCCAAGCCCTTCCATGTTCTAATAAGACAATACATGTCTGAAACTGAAATTACGGCCGAATCAGAGCATGTCGGAGCGTGAATCAAGCAGCAAATCGAAGCCACGCCGGATCTAGGCGGTGATGGGGAGGCGGAGGAGGGGAGGCTTACGGATCCGCATGAAGTTGGGGTGCTCGACATCGCTGTGCTGCCCGTCACCGAAGCTACACCGCGTGGCCGCCTCCCCGTCGCGCCAGCAGCTACGCTGCGGAGCCTGCCAGCCACCACCGGATCCGAAGGGGAGGAGGAGCCGCTCCGCGAGTAGCGCGAGCAGGCTAGGCCGGCACGTCCGCTTTTACACAGCCGGCGCGTCTAGCCGCCGCCGCTCCCGGAGTGCATCCAGCCGCCGGACCCCGGGCCGAGGTGGAGAGAGCTGCCGTGGGGAAGGGAGAGGAGAGAGAGCCAAGAGGAGCTTTGCTAGGACGGCCTTGGAGCAACGGTGGGTGGATCTGAGGAAGGGCATCGTAGGAGGCAGAGAGGGAGAGAGGCCAAGAGGGGGCGGCGGCCAGGTGACTGGGTGAGATTGTGCGGGATGAGCAGCAGAAGGCTAGGGTTAGGATGGGATGCGAGTGGTTATATACTACGAGAATGCGATCACATCCGTTGAATCGGAGATGGACGGCTGAAAATAGTTGGGCCTTTTTGGCCGATACGGGCCTAGTCCATTTATCCTTCACCTAATATTTTTCTTTTTATTTTTCCATTTTAGTATGTATAATTAGGAAGTAACACACAAAAATAATTATCTTATATGTATCAATATATTTTTTATATTGAAGATGATACATATAAGTTATCATCTAGGAGTTTCAAGAATTTTCAAATACATTTGCTATTTTCTATCATTTAAATGAATTTCTGCATGTTTACCAAAAGTAATTCCAAATTGACCTATATGTACCTCTAATAAGATTCACAAAAATTCAAAAACTATATTTAGACGCAGATGATCCATTCTAGGCCACATCTGGGAGATTGAAGAAAAATTCAATTTACTTGTAGGGAAATCTCGAACTTCTACTAGTCACCTTGTTATAAAATAATGATAATAATACCTAAAACTTATCAAAAAATTATGTAACTTGGAATTGAATCATTTTATGGATGTACAAGCTTGACAAAAAAATTCATAAGATTTTGTGAACATTTGAGTATACATCATTCATAAACTAGATAGTTCATCACATTATTTCATACAACTCAACTTAAATTTCAAAGTTTGTACACACTCAACTACTTTTTTACCTCATGGACACCTCAAGTTTGGATGAAACCTCAACCTTACTATCCTATTAGTATTTGGAGATTTAGATTTCCAATTCTCACACAAAAAAGTTATTTTTCTATTTTTTAAATACCTAATTAAGACACCTTTGTAAAGTAACCTGCAAAAATATTGTCTTACATACCCTCAAAACATTTTCACATGCAACATACAACATATAAGTTGTCATCTAAGAGTTTCATGAATTTTCAAGTAGATTTGCCATTTTCTATCATTTAAATAGGATCGCGAAATAGAATCTGTAAAACACAACATCATTAAAGAAAAGATCATGATTTTAGAAAAATTCAGGAAGAAAAAACGTCGAATTTGGATTATATATGACGAAGAAATACTAGTTACAAAATTTAATTCCAGATTAAAAGAAGAAATACCAACTATCACTGTGGTCTTCATCTTAAATCAGTGATGTGGCACAACCTGATTGGTCCAAACGGCCGCACCGGATCCAAGTATGAGTATTAATATTGAAATGCTAGAGAAAGACACCAATTAGATGTTAGCGTAGTGGTAAGATGATGCTTCACGTCCCCGACGGCCAAGGTTCGAACCCTCACTGCCGCATTCTTCAAAGTTTGTACACACTCAACTACTTTTTTACCCCATGGACACCTTAAATTTGGATAAAACCTCAACCTTACTATCCTATTAGTATTTGGAGATTTAGATTTCCAATTGTCATACAAAAAAGTTATTTTTCTATTTTTTAAATACCTAATTAAGACACCCTTGTGAAGTAACTTGAAAAAACTATTATCTTACATACCCTCAAAACATTTTTCATATGTAAAATACAACATATAAGTTGCCACCAAGGAGTTTCAAGAATTTTCAAGAAGATTTGCTTATTTCTATCATTTAAATGAATTTCTACATATTTACCGAAAGTAATTCCAAATTGACTTATATGTACCTCTAATAAGTTTTAAAAAAATCAAAAAACTATATTTAGGTGCCTAAGGTCCATTCTAGCCCACATCTAGGAGATTGATGAGAAATTCAATTTGAGTTATAAGGAACATTCAAACTTTTATGTCAAAAGTAGAACATAATAATCACCTAATATTTGAATTTGGTCAAAAAATTCTACAAATTGGCATAACAACATGTTTTTGGTCCACAATCTTACCATAAAAAATTTAAGTGGTTTCAAGAAAGTGACGACATACACTACTCACAAATGGATACATCTCTGACATAGTTTCTAATAACTCAACACAAACTTTGAGATTTGATTGGTGATTTACATTTTCAAAGTCGTATGAATCTCAAACTTGGCTACAACCTTATGTGTATCATAACATTAGAAAATATGAACTTATGTTACCATTTGTTATGCAAAAAATATCTTTTATTTATTCTCTTTCAGTACAAGAAAAGAAGTTGTATAAAAAAGATAAATGAAATAGCTATTAATATGCAAACGAATGATATTACATGAAAGATCGTGATTTTACAAAAAAAATAGAAAAAAGAATCAATGAATTTGGAGTTACTATGACCGGGAAACACTAGTTTCAAATTTTAATTGTAGATTAAAAAGAAAAAACGAGGGGGGAAACGAGCTCACCGTGCGCCACGTGGTCCTCGCTAAGCAACTCGACCAACCCGGTCGCCACGTGGTCCTAAGCTCCATCGCATTGTATACGAAGTAAACTTTCCATTATAAATCACCAACGTGGTCGTAGCGCAGTGGTAAGGCGCTGCAACCTTGTCTCCGCCACCTGGGTTCGAGTCCCACCCACGCCCCATTTTCCATTTTTGTCCTACAAAAACCGTATATAAAGAAAACTATCCCGAAGTGACTACAACTGGTGGAGTGGCCTAGTGGTGGGAGTTGTGCTCCCTAAGTTTGAGGTTGCGGGTTCGATTCTTTGTAGCACAATTTTTTCTTTTTTAATATTCACCGGTGACCAGTATGGCGGGCACACGGCCATGGCTAGTCAGGTGCGTGGTCGGGACGCGACCGGGCCGGCTGGCTGGGCCGCCGTGGCCGGGCTGATGTGGCCGAGTGACCCGACCAGGCCGGGCGCGCGCCGTGGGTCGGTGCGTGGCACGGGCGCGGGGCCGGGCGAGTGAATCGGCACTTGACGTGGTGGTGATGTGGGATGGTACAAATATTTTAAGATCAAAAGAGTACATAGTAAGACTTGTAGCTCAATGGTACGTGTGGTTTTAGGTCTACTTGAGGTCTCAGGTTCACTTCCAAGCTTTGTCTCTCTTTTTTATTGTTTTTTTGAGATTTGTTTTCAATATATCGATTTTTCCATTCATAATATGACTATTTTTAAATTTGTTGATCGCGACGAATGTGTTGTAACATCGTAGCGTTGTGGGCCGAATCGCCATTTAATTTAACAAATCGTCCGATTCGGGCTTCAATATCCATCAGTGCACATCCGTGATGAAAAACAGGAATACGTCGTAGAATCGCGACGAATTTAACAAATCGTCACAGTGTTCTGGGCTTCAATATCCATCAGTGCACATCCGTGACAAAAATCAAGAATACGTCACAGACGCAGTGCTCTTCGTGATGTTTCATGAGAACGTCGCAGAAAGTTCGTCACAGATTAAATAATTTCTTGTAGTGTGAATAAAGTTTGTCAAATCCTTCATGCACCTACTAATATACATTGGGCAGCAGTAAAAAGAATATTGCGGTACTTAAGGCAGAATACTTGAATAGGACTTAAGATCCGGAAGTCCAATTCTATGTTGGTGAGCGGCTCTCGAGATCTTGTTCAAGGTGTTCGATTGATGATAGGAGGTCAACTAGCAGCTTTGCTATTTTCCTTGGTTCTAATTTGGTGTCATAGACTGCAAGAAAGGAAGCCACGGTTTCGGTCAAGCACTGAGGCAGAATATAAAGCAGTAGCAAATGCAAAAGCGGAAATTGTGTGGATTCAGCGTTGCTAAAGGATACAAAGTCCTCGTTCGGCCAAGTTATCGTGTGACAATATGGGAGCTAAGTATTTATCTTCTAATCCTGTGTTTCATGTAAGAACTAAACATATAGAGGTAGATTTTCATTTTGTTAGAGAAAGGGTGTTAAGCAATCAATTGCAGATAGACTTCGTGCCTACCGAGATCAAGTAGCTGATGGATTTACTAAGTGATTGGCGGTTTGACAATTGGAAAATTTTAAACACAATCTTAACCTTGCACGGTAATGATTGAGGGGGAGTGTTAAACATAATATGTAAATTCGCATGAGATACGATGACTGGTTGTTAGTCAATGTTGTTAGATGTTGTAGATTTGGTTGTAGTTGTAGATATATATATCCTTTGTATGTAGATCACAACAACCAACAACCGATCATCTAATCCTTGTGCCACAAGATTGTAATCCACCCAAGGGGATGTTCCTTGGCTATATTAACACGAAGCCACCGCACGCCAGTGGGCACGACGTTTCTCCCAAGTGCTTCCGCACCTTTGATCTTACATGATGTTGCATGACTTCTAGCTTTCTCTTGGTATGAGCAATCGTGCTGCTGGGTGCGACTGTAGAGTTTCCTTGATGACAAGCTTTAGATACTGTAAGTTGACAAAATCGTCTTTCGTTTCCTATGATTTGTCTTTCAGTATGTGATGTAACTCATCTTGCACCTTTTGCTTCACTTTAGGGTTCCTCATGAGATCAGACATGGCCCAAATGACAGTGGTTGTTTCATTTTGTTCCACTTCCCCCAGCAAACAAATACAACATGATATGAAAATATTAAATTTAAGGCATCATATTATTAATATACTTACGCACATAGTGGGGCAAATGATATAAAGTTTGTTTTCATCCTCAATGTTAATTCTCATGAGACGCACTAGAACGAAAAAGACAAATATTATAAAATATCAAAAAATCCATCAATTCAAGACTCTAATAATTATGAATAATAATATATACTGGATTTATTATGTTCTTAAAATAATTCACATATGCCATTATTATAACAATATAGAATAACCTCTTCATTATATATCTCAATTATCCATATGTGCCACTATAAAAGAAACCTTGAGCAACCCCCCTAATCATCATATAATTTACCTATCTATGCCACTTCAAAGAATAACTTGAAAAGTAAATCTTTTATACTGATGACTACTTGGACAGGGATTCCAAATCTTTTACGCTTTTCCCCAACACTTCCAAATCATTTACATGTGTCACAGCCGCCACACTAGAATGCCATTTATTATAAATAGTATGTGTTAAGTTACACAATCCACTTTAGTGAATAAATATTCTTACATAAAAACATCCAGATTGTAAATGGTGATCAACAACACAAATAGCCTTAGAATTTCAGTTTTGGAAGTATGATGTAGCTTAGAGTGGCACACGGAGGGTTGGATGTAAGAAAAGGTCCCTCTTCCGGCGAATTGAGATCCCTGTCTCTTCCATGTCCAGCTCACTCGGTATGACTCCAGGTGGTAGCTGCCAATCGAAGTGGAAGAGAAGCGCCGCGAGAAAAAGCTCCATGTTTGCCAATGCAAATGCTATGCCTGGGCATATCCTGCGGCCAGCTCCAAAGGGAGTGTAGCAGAAGTCAGTACCCATGAATTCAGTTGTACATTCTTCGAATCGATGGGGCTTGAAAACCTCAGGTTCGTCCCAATATTTCGGGTCCCGACAGATGGCCCATGTATTCACCAGGACAATCGTGCCCTTTAGCACATCGTACCCGAGGATCTCACATGACTTTTGACACTCTCTAGGGAGGAAGAGAGGTCCTGGTGTGTGCAACCTTAAAGTTTCTTTGACGATGAGCTTTATATATGGTAAGTTTACCAAGTCATCCTCTGTAACCCTCGACCTACCTTGCAGTGCACAACGCAATTCAGTTTGTGCTCTCTTCATCACATTGGGGTTCCTCATGAGCTCTGCCATAGCCCATTGAATAGCTGTAGATGTTGATTCACTTCCAGCAACAAACAATTCCTGCATGATAAAACATTAGTATGTCGAGCAAAATTAACCTTTTAAAATAATTATCCAAGCAGCCCACACTACAAAGCAGCTAGACCCTGTACATATTGTAATCTCGTTATACAACTTTGGCTCATCAGATTAAAATTATCTTTGAGTTAATACGTATGCATAATTCTACTATATATCATTAAGGATATAGTTGTATGTAGTGCCGCTTGCAATCTGTTAATATGCACTACTGCACCACGCCAAAGTACGTACAAGCCGTTATCCTTTTCTAAAGTCTTATTTTTCGTTTTTATTCCTGCAAACCAGGGAGATTCAGCAGTTAATTTTTTTTGAAACAAAGGATCGCTAAGATCCCCTGTTTTACTTGTTTTTATTTACAGAATTTTCTAGGCTTCTAGCACCCCATAAAGTTCTATGTTTAGTGTTTAAATTAATATGCTTTTTTCTATGTTAGAGTTCCACATTATTCTTTTCTTCCCTATAAAATTTGAAGGACGGATTTTAGTATTCCCTCCATCTCAAATTATCATTCATTTTAAGTTTTCTAGATACATACATTTTTCTATGCACCTAGATATATAGTACTATGTCTTCTATATACATATATATCAAAATGCAAACCGAAGCCGATATTAATTTGGGACAGAGGGTTGGCTTGCCCAAATAATCGCTCTTTTAAACTTTCCATATGATTTTCTGTATTTTTATATTTTCAATAAAATTTCTACTTGTTAGCTATCTATAAAACTTTTGCTGTTCTCTGGTCTTGTACGCGCTCGGCGCTTAAAGTACCTGCTTTTTGCGAACACACCTCATCAAATAAGAGCAACTCCAAGAGACTAACTATCTTATCTTGACTAGCTAAAAAATGAAAAAATCAACAAAAATAGCATTCCAACAAACTAGGCAAATACCCTGTTAGCTATCCTCACTAGCTAAACTTGTGCATTCGCTAACCAAAGATGGCTAGTGCCCTCTGCTAACTATCCTTCGCGGCCCCACCACCTCCGCGCGGTCCCCTCCTACTCCCACCTCCCTCGCGCTGCTGACACGTGGGCCTAGTTGTGGGATGGCTAGTCATTTCAACTAGTCTGTTGGAAGAAGAGGAAATATAGAGAAGAATACTAGCTAAATGACTAGCACTACCGGATTCACAGCCTTTGCCGAGAGCGAGATGCTCTCGGCACAGGCACCTTTCCTCTCGGCAGAGCCTTTGTTGAGAGAAAACTCTCGACACAGAGCACTCGACACAGCTGGGCCGGCAAAGAGCCCTATGCCGAGAGCCAAGTCGATCCCTCTCGGCACACGTGTACCGAGAGCAGAAATAGCTCTCGGCAAAGATTTTTGAAAAGAACAAAAAAAAGCCAAAGCCCACAACGCGGGCCCACCGGCCGTACGTCGTGGCCCACCGCCGCCGGACCTACCGCCGCCACCACCGCCGCCACCACCACGTCGTCGCCGCCGCCGCCACCAACACCACCAGCACCACCACAACTCACCACCGCCCGCCACCAAAGCCACCAGCGCCACCACAACTCACCACCGCCACGCCAAGACCTCCACCAAAGACGGGATGAGGAGGTGGCGCCGCCGCACCAGGAGGAGGAGGTGGCGCCGCCGCACCAGGAGGAGGAGGTGACGCCGCCGCACGATAGATCCCCTCATCGCCGTCGAAAATCCAGCCGTCGTCGTCGTGGATCTCGTCGTAGACGTCGTGGATCTCACCGTGGACGTCGTGGATCTCGCCGTGGCCGTCGTGGATCTTGCCGTCCCCGTCGTAGATGCGCCGCCTCCTCTTTGAGATGCTCTACCACCGCCGGAGCTTCACGAGCTTCACTTAGCCGCGGCGCCATTCCTCGCCCCGTCGCCCCTCCTCACCGGTCAGTGTATTCCGGTGAGGGGCGAGCGGAGGGTGGAGGAGAGGAGCCGCGAGGGGAGGGTCGGGGACGGGAGGCGGAGCAGGGAGAGGAGGGGAGGAAAGTGGGGCGGCGCCGGAGAGAGGAGGGGAGGAGAATGGGGCGGCGCCAGGAGGGAGGAGGGTTAGGGGCGGGGAAGGGGGACTGGGGTGCTTATATATCGTTAGGGTTTGGCGTGGCGCTAGCAGTGCCGCGGCGTGGCTGTGGGGTTGGTGGGCCGGCGGGGGAGTGGGGTTGGTGGGCCGGTTGCGAATCTTTGCCGAGAGCCACGTCGGCAAAGAGCCCTCTTTTGCCGAGAGCAAAGCTCTAGGCAAAGACAATTTTAATCAAAAATAATTATTAAAATAGTAAATAGATGAATTTTTTTCAAAATTCAACATGTCACCAGTTATGATGTATATTACTTATAAAAAAGTTTTTTTGGTCAAACTCAAATTTGAATTTTTCTTAGACTCCAAACCTATTGACATTAGTTCAAATTCTTAGAAACTTCCCCAGAGATGTTCCAGTTTCTAAACAGCGTACGTGTCCAGGTGTTCAAAATATTCTCAATTTTTTTCACAACCTCCTCATATGATATCATGAGTACTTGACAAATTTCGTGATTTGCAAACTTCATTTGAATTTTATATAAATTAAAAACCTTACTACCTCACAATCTTCATCGTGATCAGAGAACCAAATGTCGGAAATTTAGATTCATTTCATGTAAATGGTCTTGGAGATGTCTCATGAACATGAATATCATTTTTTCACCAACTTTACTTTATGATTTAATGCACTTGCAGTTCAAACCAAACGTATAAAAAATGCCTAAAATGATATAAAATTGTTAAATATAGCAAACAGAGTTAAAATTGTGCCAAATTTGAGCATAATTTTGGTATATGTATATGCTGATGATGCAAAAAGTTTGAACTTAAGAAAGTGATTTTTTTTGCCGAGAGCCCTTGGCTTTGCCGAGAGTTTTTTGGTTGGCTCTCGGCAAATAAGCCTCTTTGCCGAGTGTTTTTCTTTGCCGGGAGTTTTTTAATTAGCCCTCAGCAAAGAAGCCTTTTTGCCAAGTGTTTTTTCTTTGCCGAGAGTTTTTTAATTTGCTCTCGGCAAAGCCTTCTTTGCCGAGAGTTTTTATTTGCAGACTCTAGGCAAAGCCTGCGATTCCGGTAGTGTAGCTAAGGGCCTGTTTGGGAGCATTCTGCTCCACCAAATTCGACTCCACTCCAGAAAAAATACCCAAACACCTCAAATAGCTCCGCTCCACTCCATCTAAAATCAGATGTCTACTCCGAATTACTAGTAGCAGTGTTGAAAGCGTTGCTCTATTTTCGTTTTGCCTGTGCCTGTACGTTCTGAACAGTTGGGCCTAACGTCATTCTTTTTTTGTTTTGTTCAGATTACCACTCTGAATTCAGTAGTGTTATGTCTTCCAGACTGAATTAATGTCATTTAAAGCTTCCAGTGTGGCTTGTAAGCAGTATTAATAGTCGTCAGTTGCAATAGGGACTGCCAAATTTATCTCAGAATTTAGCATCCCTCTTTGTGCTGTGCAGTTGCTAGTGTGTGTAATCTTTCTTCCAGGTTGTTATAGCTGAACTTGCAAGTGCAATCGAAGTTCAGACAAGAGAGCACTTGTAGCTTTGAAACAGGCCCTTAGATCTGCCAGCAGTCATTTTTTGCTGTTATTTTGTGATTGCCCGATGAAACTTGTACTACTGCGTTCTATAGAAAGGTTCATCTGCATTTCTGTACTTCTGAAGAGATGTTGCTGAAAATGTATCTGTCGGAGTGTCATCAGCATCTCATTTCATCTGCATTGCTAACCAGAGCTGAGCCAAATCCAACATGGGGACAAGTCAATAGCACTGCACATTTGGATTAGAAATACATGCTGCAACCTTGTCGTTCTACTTCTATGGCTATGGATATGCCGAAAACCTCCCCCTTTTGTATTATGATACCGAGTTGCATGGTTACAATAAATTTATTCCCCTTTATTCTCAAATTTTGGCACAATTTAATTTTGTGCTGCTTCAAAATGCAAACTAGATGCTGGCTGTTGGTCTAGTTGGTGATACCGCTCTCCCTCTTATGAGTCTCTGTCAGCCGTTGTTCAGTTGAGGACTTGGGATGAAACACGCCTTAACCACATCGAGCAGCCAACAAGACTGAAAGCAGCTAATATTAAAAAGAAAATGTAAAAAGCCAACGTGAGGAGTGGAATGGAGCTGTAGAATACCCAAACACAATGTACTACAAGAGGTGGAGTGGAGTGGAGTTGATGGAGTGGAGTGGCTGTTTTGGGAGTGGAGTGCTCCTAAACAGGCTCTAAATGTGAATTTAACTAGTCTAATTTAATGAGTCTCTTGAAGTTGCTCTAAACAGTCCCCTCTTGCTCGTACCATGCATGCATGGCAATAGAGGTGCTTCACTGAAGACGATAATAATAAAAGAAAGGTCATGTACGGTAGTACTCCTCCGGTTCTCTATTAGAAGTCGTTTTGGACAAGATTTGAATCAAACATTGGGAATATAAATCATGAATAACTTTTAAGTCGTTAAGTTTGAAAATGTGAAAATCGTATAAATAGATTTGTCTTGAAAATTACTTTCATAAGAATATACATATATAATTTTCCAATAAATATTTTTATAGAAAAGAAAGGTCAAAGTTGTGCTTTGGTGACCGTGTTGCTGTCCTAAACGACTTCAGGGAACCGGAGGAAGTATACGCTAATAAATTAATTACAACGAGGATGGCTTTGATATCGCCCACGTCGAGCGAGGAGCTACCGCCGAAGCCACCTTCCTCCTGGGTCCTCAAAAGGACACCAAGCAAATCGTTATCCTCCTCGACGTTAGTGGCACTCGCCCCCGACCTGCGCTCCCTGTGTTGCTCAATGGCATAGTCCACCAGTTCAAACGCCTTCCGTGTAAACGCCCGAGCCTTGCGCACTGTGCCATCAATGGCGCGCACGAGCATCGACGACGGGAAAAGATCGCCTGCATTGAACCCGGTAATGACCTTCACCGCCTCGGCAATAAACTCCAGGAGCTCCTCCCGGCGCCCGAACCGATCGCCCATTATGGCGCGCAGCGCGGAGTCGGCGACGAGGGTCGCTATCCGCGCGGTGATGTTCACCGGCTCGCCGGCCAGGCACGCCGCAGCGATGTCGGCGACGAGGCGGGCAGCCTCGTCCTCGCGGATGGGGCGGAAGGAGCGCACCCGCTTGGCGCTGAGGAGCTCCAGCGTGGTGAACTTGCGGAGCTGCCGCCACCGCTCGCCGTAGGGCGAGAACGCGACGCCAAGCCCGCCGGCGAGCGTGGCCCTCACCGTCGTGCTTATCGGGCGCGTCGCGAACGTGACGTCGTGCGTCTTCATGACCTCCCGGGCGCCGTCGGCCGACGTGACGACCACCACGGGCAGCTCGCCGAGCCGGAGGTACATGACCGGCGCGTTGTGCCGCCGCGCGAGGTCGGTAAGTGCGCGGTGGATTAGCGGGGTCTTGACGAGGTGGTGGAGGCTGCCGATGAACGGCAGCCGCCATGGCCCCGGTGGCAGCCTAGGCTGATCCTTGCGCCGAAATTTGAGGTACAGAAGTACTGAGGGGATAAGAAGCAGCAGCAGAACTTGCGCCAGGAGGTGCAAGCTGCATGACACATTCTCCATGATCGTCTGTTCACAATTAATTAATAGGTGCTTGCAGTTTGTGACAAGCTTGGTGTCGGCAGTTTCTGTGAATGTGCAGCAAGGAAAGCAGGCTGACAATTTATAGATGTATGAACTGAAACAGCCCGGCTTCTTCTCGACGTAGACCGTGGTCAACATGGAAATTTTGGGCTAGGATTCGCTTGGAAGATACTATTTATAAATAGATAAAGCGCACAAGTATATATCATTTACATGTATAATTTAAACTTAAGCAAGGTGAAATCAATACTGCGCGAAACGGCATCAACCCTAGTGTTGGGAGCACCTTACCCAGCAGGTTCAGATTTGATTCCCTGTGATTCTAAAAAAAAAAGATTTGATTCCCTGTGGGAGCGAAGTAAACAAGTACTCCTATAAAATAAAAAAATAAAAATAATAGTTAACTAGATTCAGAATAAAAATATATTATAAAAGACAGATAAATCCCATTGGGTGTGGCATAAAATTTAAAAGCATAAAAGTACTTTTTTATATAAATTTGAACATGTATGCAAAATTTCTGAAGATACTATAAATGGATAGAGCGCACAAGTATATATCATATACATGTATACTTTAAACTAAGGCAAGGTGAAATCAATACTGTGAAACAACATCAAGCCTAGTGATGAGAGCACCCGAGTACAAAGCAGGTCCGGTTTAGACTCTCTACGAGAGCGAATTAAACTAGTTTGTAATAAAAAAGTAATCAGATTTGAAATAAAAGCTTATTATACAAAATCGGATTTGCGAAATTATTTTGGCCACAAGCCATAATGAAACTTAACTTGCTCCGAATCCTATAACTTTTCTTCCTTCGATAAAATTATATATCAATATATGTTAAGTCATTTTTTAACTAACCAAGAACTTTTGATTTTAGGAAGTGCTCTCTTGCATAGAAATCTCGTTGGGTGTGGCATAAAATTTCAAAGCTTAAAAGTACTTTTTTTAAATAAATTTGTACTACATTTATTGCTTATCTCATTTTCGTCAACATGAATTGTCCTAAACTACTGTTGCATCAAAGTGCATTGTACACCATGTAAGAATTTTAAGTGATACCATCGGGTACTGTACCTAATCAAATTTATAAAGTGCTCTCTTGCATAGAAATCTCGTTGGGTGTGGCATAAAATTTCAAAGCATAAAAGTACTTTTTTTAAATAAATTTGTACTACATTTATTGCTTATCTCATTTTCGTCAACATGAATTGTCCTAAACTACTGTTGCATCAAAGTGCATTGTACACCATGTAAGAATTTTAAGTGATACCATCGGGTACTGTACCTAATCAAATTTATACTATACCTGAGCATTTTGCCTGGCCGGGCCCCGCAGTCCCGCCTACGGACCTTACTAGACGGACGTGGGCAGAGATCTTGAAGCCCGCGAAAATTTTTTTTGGCCCGAGCCCGGCCCGAAATGCTGTTTTTAGTTATTTTACACTATAAAATGCGCGGGCGGCCCGCCCAAGCACGGCCCGGCAGCCCAGCTCATCTGACACGTCCCATGGGACGGTCATGGGTAGGATTTTCTCGGCCCGAAAAACCCGGGTTTTTTTGGGCTCGGCCCGTGAAATGCTCAGGTCTAATTTATACTATAAATATGTAGAGCACACAACTATATATCATGTACCTATATAATTTAAACTTAGGCAAGGTGAAATCAATACCACCAAATGGCCTCTAGCCTGCTAATGAGAGCACTTGAGTACCTAGCAGGTCCGGATTCGACTCCTTATGCGAGCGAATTAAACGGGTCTGGAATAAAAAAAGGTAATTGGTTTTGGAATAAAACTTATTATACAAAAAAATAGTAAATGGGTCTGGAATGAAAACAAATTATACAAAAAATAGGTAGGGGCTTCCTTATATGTGAATGCTAGTGGGTTTTTAGATGTAACCTCAGCTACGATTTAGGTATTTGTGGGATTATTTTAGCCATAATGAAAACTTTAACTTGCTCCGAATCTTATAACTTTGCTTCGTTCGATAATATTATATATATCAATATAGCTATGCTAAGTCATTTTTAACTGTAACCAAGCAACTTTTGATTTTAGGAAGTGCTCCCTTGCGTAGCAATCCCGTTGGGTGTGGCATAAAATTTCAAAGCTTAAAAGTACCTTTTTAATAAATTTGTACTACGTTTATTGTTTCTCTCATTTTCGTCAACATGAATTGTCCTAGACTACTACTGTTGCATCAAGTGCAGTAGTGTGCACCATGTAAGAAGTTTAAGTGATGCCACTGGGTACTGCACCTAATCAAATTTATACAAAATTTCTGAAGAAACTATAAATAAGTAGAGTACACAACTATATATCATGTACCTGTATAGTTTAAACTTAGGCAAGGTGAAATTAATACTACCAAATATAATGGCCTCTAGCCTATTGATGAGAGTAACTGAGTACTTAGTAGGTCCGGACTCAACTCCCTGTGTGAGCGAATATACTAGTCTGGAATAATAAAAGGTAATCGCATTTGGAATAAAAACTTATTATACAAAAAATAGGTAAATGGGTCTGGAATGAAAACAAATTATACCAAAAATAGGTAGGGGATTCCTTATACGTGAATGCTAGTGGGTTTCTAGTTGTAACCTCAGCTACAATTTAGTTATTTGTGGGCTTATTTTGGCTCCAAGCCATAATGAAAACTTAACTTGCTCTTAATCCTATAACTTTGCTTCGCTCGATAAAATATATATATATATATATATAAATATATTATTAAGCTCCAACTCAAATAACCAACCACATGCCCACCTCCATCTCCCTCACAGCCAACCAACCCCAGTGCCCACCTCCCACCTCCATCTCCTCCCACTGACGACGCATGCATGCATGCAAATCCATCTTTTTGCTTTTTAGTTTTTTCGCGATAATTCTTCACACGAGATTCCAATTCAAAAACAGTTTTCACCATAAGATTCGTGACACTTTTATGCACAACTTGAGATCCATTGTGAATATTTTTTTTGAATTTTTTGAATTCAAAATTTTATATGACCATAGATGCCCGAACGGCAGGTTTGTATGACCCGGACTACATATTTGTATTACCCAGCCGACATGTTTGTAAGATCTAGACTATGAGTTTGCATGACTCAGACTGCAGATTTGTATGATCCGCGATGATAGGATTCTATGACCCGGACTACAAGATTCTATGATCTGCGAGGCTGCGACAACAGGTTTCTATGACCCGGATGACAGGTTTCTACGACCCAAACAACATGTTTGTATGACCCGGACCCAAACGGCGGGTTTGTATGATCCAAACAACAAGTTTCTATGACTTGAACGACATATTTCTATGACGCGGGTCATAGAAACCTACCATCCGGGTCATAGAAACTTGGCATTCGGGTCATATAAACTTGTAGTCCGGATCATAGAAACCAGCATTTGAAATTTGAATCCAAGTGAATACATGTGACACTCATATAGTTTAAAGTTGAAACCAATGGAATCCAAGTGAATCCGGGTAAAAGTGTTGACGTTCTTTCCTTTTCCTATAAAGTTCAAATTTTGATTTCTTCTTTTTTGAAGTTTAAAGCAAAAGAGTTCGAGTTCTTTCTTTTTCTCCAAAGTTTAAATTTTGATTTCGTTTTCATCTAAAGTTCAAATTTTGAAATTGATCAAAGCTTAATACACCACACATTAGAAAGTCATACAAATGACATGTATGAAATTTGAAATTTGTATGGCTGCAAGTTTGTATGACCCGGCAACAAAAGCAAATTTTAAAATTCGAAATTGATTAGAGTGTATTACATAATGTCTAATGCACCACACATAGAAAGCAGTGTCAGCAGTCATATAAACCAGTGAGATCATATAAATATAAAATTTACATCCATGCATAAGGGTTTTTTATCTTTGCCAAAAAAAACGGACAATTTATATGCCCAAAGCAGGGACAGCTTCAACACAAGCTCGACGGAAAGGTCGGCACACATGGACGACGACGAGCAGCGAAGTATCATACAATTCTGATAAGTCAGTCATACAATCCTAAACACGGCTCGATGGCCGCCAAACACAAAGAGTACAATTTCTATCCTTAACAGTGGCACCTACAACAAAAAACTCGGCACGAAGGCCGGCACACATGGGTGACGACGAGCAGCACATCTTGAACCCTGTAGTCGTTCTTGCCGCGGGCCAAGCAGCACCTCCGGCAACTTCAACTATGCACTTTTTTTGAGGGCAACTTCAACTATGCACTGACAAGGATGAAAAAGGTCTTCTGCACTGGTCAAGTCATAGAATCCTATTAGTATAGCCGTAGAATCATGCGATGAGATTTCTATGCTAAGGCAAAGCATATATATGAACCCCAAAAGTCATAGAATTTTGTTAGCATGGTCATAGAATCTTGTCAGCAGTCATAGAATCATGCAAATGTCAAAGAAATACTGCAGAAAAACACGTCTTGATGGCCGGACACTGCCCACGCATGAATTCAAAATCACAAGCTTGGATGGGCATGAAAAACAGAGAAAAGAACCAAAATAACACTGTTTTATCTCCTCACGGGCACTATCTCGAGCATGTTACCTGCATAACATCGAGTACCTTGTAAGTGACCTCCAGGTGAACATAAACTTGTAAGACAATGTTTTTTTTACACCATGTTTCATTGGAATGGATGTGCACAGAAGAAGAAAAAATCAACGAGAATGATCCACAGCTCAACTAATTGCGAGTTCAAGACTGAGTGCTCATCCCACATATGCATTCGCACTTGTGTAATGCAAAATTTATAGTAACAAGATCGAATTGAATCCAATTGATGGCGGGCAAACTGGAACTGAGAAGGTAATTTGCGGCGGCAACGTACTCGGTAGGGACGACAGAGGCGTAGGGGTTGGTGCCGCCGGCACAGGACCTGGTGAGCAGCGACGGCGGAAGCGAAAAGCCTTGTTCTTGAAGTTGGAGAGGAGCAGGACGGGTGGTTCCAGGCGACAGCATCTTCAAGTCAGGCCCGAGGCAGCGGCGCTCCCGAACCTCGTGGCACCCGTCTTGCTGGAGCTCGACCGCGGTCGCTGAGATGCCGGACGGCCGGAGTAGGAGTGGAGGTGGGCAGCGGCTGCCGCGTCGCCGCAAGGTCGGGGTAGGGGACGAGCTGGTACCGGGTCCACCGCGCGGGGAGCTCGCCGGTCGCACCGCCTTTCGCCGGGGGCTCCCGCACGGGGATCTCGCTGGGGGAGGCCGCTCCAGCGGCGGCTGCTGCCCGCATCAACGCCGCAGCTCCTGCGGGCCGGGGGAGGTCCACGTCCGCGCCGCTGCTCGTCGGGGGAGCCCCACGTCCACGTCGCCGCTCCCCCACGGCCGGTTCCGCGCGCCGTCCGCCGCGGGCTCCGTCAACGGGAGGTCGCCGGCCTGCTGCCGCGGGAAGCTCTCCAGCGACAGGAACCTGGCAGCGCGGAACATGACGCCCCGAGCCGGTGGACAGGGAGGCGGACCGGCGGCGGGGGTCGGCGCTTGAGGGGTGGCTCGCCACCGGCAGGCGCCGCGTGCTGCCTGCAGATCCAGCGCGGGGAGAGAGAGAGAGGAGAGAGAGAATGTTGGGAGAGAAATGAGTGAGGATAATGATGGAAGGGGAGGATGGATAGAGATAAGGTGGGCCCACTATCGTGGAGAGGAGAAACAGCGGATGGGAGAGAATTCAAAATTTTTTGAAACAAAGAAGAGGGAGAGGGGCGGGTGGTGGTTGGACCGGTGGCTGGTGGGTTGGTTGGCCTAGGCTCCTAATATATATACTATATATATATATAGTATTTATATTTTATATATTCCATACGAGCTAATCAACGAGCCATTAGGACCTCGTTCCGGTCTCCGACCGGTTTTGTTTTTCCGTTTTTCTTTTTCTTTTTATTTGCAGAGATCGTGGGAGAGCCTTCCCACACAGCAGACGCACATCCTCGCTCGTGTCGCCATCTCTCGTGCTCGCTCACATCGCTGCCGCCGCCGTTGTCGGCAGGTTACCCTGTGTCCCAGCCAAGCCCTTTCGAGCCGCCTCCGCCGCCCGCTAGACCTCCCACCATCCTCCACACTCGGTGGAGGTCGAGGGCAGCCTTGGGCGACAAGAAGTCGCGACCAGGCGCGTCTAGATCGACCCGGGATGGCAAGGTCCGCGTTGATCTGCTACATGTGGTGACCAAAATTGGAGACCCTCCTAAACTGTTGTTATCATCTGGAGCGGCTAGCCGGCAATGGCATCAAATCCCAGCTGCAGGCCGCGGAGAGACCCCAACCTGATCTGCGCATGGGGGATTAAGTCGCGCCGTCCCCTCGATTAGGCATTCAATCGATTCTGGTAAGGCCAATCTATCTCATTATTCCACGCATGCTCGCACAAAATCATCGCTTCGTTCGCCGCTCTCAGACTTTCATGCATATCCGTTCTTCTTCATAGCACGAGTCACACAAATCCTCTAAAAACAGCGAGGGGGCGACGCCTAGGTCCGTCCATCCCCTTGGTCAAGTCCGGCCATCCATGGACCTGTCGGCATGGGCATCATAGCTGCTCCAATTCTGAGCCGATTTTCCCTAAGGCCGCAAAATTCCCTGTACCGATTTAAGGTTAAGCCGATTCCACTAGATATTCCTTTAGATTTGGAGCCGATTCTTTTTGGATCATGAGTTTTTTATTGTTTCATTGTGCATCCGTTCTTTTCAGAACTCCTGTCGTTCTATTTAGCCACAAGGAATTAGGAATTTTTTAGTAGCCATTTTATCTGAATTTCGATTTTTATACCAGGTTTTGTTTGATTTTGTTAATTTCAGGTATCGGTGGGAATGTTCCTTAAAGAGAAAAGAACAGATAAGTAGATAAGAGCCACATAGTTCTGACAATAAATTCAGAACTGATAAAGAGATAGAAGAATGCTTGATTAACTTTTTTTATGAAGACCCTAGATGTGTCAGGATCAGAACGCAAGTAAGACATGGTGTATTTCAGCTCTTAGAACAGGAAAGGATGCCCAACTTAGCATATTAGATTTGGTGACCTTTCAGAAGTAGAATAGCTAGTGACTAAATCGTACATCTTTAAATTGGCGTGAATTAATATTAAGCCGCTGCAGTTTGGTGTTTAGCTTAATTGCAATAGGTAATTATTCTGGTCATGTCGACCACTTCGGTTTCCATATGATAATACCTATTTAAGCTTTTTCAGTTTTTGAGTGTTTTTCATGTGTGGGAGCCCTTTGATTGGTATGACTGCACTTATGTACTCTGAGGAGAAACCATTTTATTCGTTCTTACTTGTAGGTTACTCACTGTAACTGCATATTGGTGTTCGACCTACTCTGCAGTTGCAAGTATGCAGGTGTTCATGTGAAACATGAGAAAACCATGTCTGACTGATTTACACTTTCAGTATTTTATATTAAACAATTCTTTTGTCAGTAGATTGTAGATTGTTTCAATACACCAAACATTTGCTGTCTTTTGTGCGTGGTCTATTTCATTTTAGTTTGAGTATCTGCTGCAAGGGATCGAGGATCATATAAAGCAAGCTAGCTAACTGAGAACCACATATTCGGTAGAATTGAGGGGACAATCATGAAACTAATTTTTACATGGACAATGTGACATTGTTTGCAACTAGGAAAATTTGCTAGTCATTTTGTCGAAATCTTCTTAGTGTGGTTCCGACTGATGCATTCATTAGGTGCCTATATGGGTGACCAAGACTAGGTGTTGTTTATGTGCTTGGCCGGAACTATATACTGTTTCATGTGCTAGCTATGATTATTTTGATTGACCATAACTTGTATGAGTTTATTCACTTGTTTAGTTAACTACTTCTCCAGGGATATTGTATGAGCACAACACTTAACATTGTTATTCATTAGTAATAATACAATAATGTTTTCATACATTCATTATGTTCATCATATATGTTTTATTAGGAAGTATTCTGGAACCTTTGCTCAGCTCAATGTGATATAACTAGTGTCAGTTTTTCAGAATTGCTTTCATGCCCCGGAACTGTTACCAATATACTGAAATTCGGTCTCTACAATTTCAAGAAAATAGCCATGTTCCAGGTAGAGAATGTCTATTTAGACCAGAGGTAGTGAATGGTTAGGACCCTTTCAAATGTGAGTGTTTGTACTGTTTTCATTATATATGTGCATCCAAAATCCATTAGTTTGTTGTTTCTGCCACTGCACTATCAATCAACAAATTCACTACTATAGTTTAGTTTATTTTAGCACAAATTAAAATTGGCAAATTAGCTAATTTTGTTGAATCCAGGTATAACTGGATCAGCTGATTCCTAGGTCTAGTTTTCCAGGTAGGAAAAAATACACTGGGATGTCCTTACTTGAACTCACAGCTCGAGAACAAGGACAAACCAACGCATGCTTGCGCCATGGAGAAGTTGAAGGTGCTATTTCAGTGGAGGTGTCTAGGTGACTCCTCTGACCACAACCATTTTTTCATGTTGTGTGTGTGTTTTTGACTAATGAGTCATTGATGCTGATGCACGCTCCACGTTTGAGTGAATGTCCCAGTGTTGATGGCTGCCTTTGCTGGTTGGTTGAAAAGACAATGCATTCTTTTAGACTGTGGCAGATTGATTTTAATGTTAAATTTTGTGGGTGGATGATAAATCCACGAGTTGTGACTAATTAACCAAACTAGCTAGTGATTAGGATTTCTGAGATTATGGAAGTGACTTGCATTTAAGTATGTTATCCATCTTGTGCAGACATTATACTGAATTCTTATTCGACATGCCATGTTCAGGTGGTGTGGAACCTGTTGAACCATTGTTCTATGGAAAGAACCTAATCTGATGATGATTAGATAGATGCGTTTTTTTCCTTGTGTATTGTTTGTTGATCTCATGTCTGTGCTTCTGTCATGCATCCTATGACCATGTATATATTGATTCTAAAACTCCTTTCCTTCTTTTTGTCCATATATGCACAGATATGCTGCAATTAAGATTGTGCACACATACATGCACGTTGGATGGAGTATTTGAGTTGAGCAACTGATCGATGAGCTGAGAGTGTGGTTCCAGGGAGCAATAAAACAGTTTAAATGTGGTTCATGGAACAGCAAATATGTACTCAGTTTTATTAGATTGAAATTGGGATCAATCAGTCAAAAAATCACTGTAAATTTTGCAATTTCAGATATAGTTTTCAAAAAGACTACAAGCTGTAATTTCAAGACTCCAGAACCAGGCAGCTCATCTTCTTGCTAAGTCAGAAGCTTAACTTCTTCCATGATTCGATTTCTGTTTCAGTGATGCTATTGTGTACGAGGTCAGCAGCCAACTGAAATAACCTGTCAAGATGTGTTTTTAGGGAGAAAAAAAATAGATTTGTCCAATTTGTATTCCTTACGCACCTGGCTGCTCATTTAATAGTAACAAATATGTTTGCAATAAATAGTATGACGTGTTGGAGATATTCTAGCGGCACATGCCCTAAAGTTTGGGAATGATGTGGTAATAAAACGTAATGTTTCCTATTCGATGCTCCGTAATTCGTATAACGTGCCTTGCAAATGCAAATCTCTTTAGTTTTACCCCATCCCGGTATAGAATTAATTTTCTATCCTCCAATCGAACGTTTGCTTTCCTTTGACCCAACCTTCTCCCGGAAAATCGCATATGCGCATATACACGTAGGAAAAAAGATCTCAGAGATTAAAAAAAGGAAAATTCGTTGAGAAAACCCGGACTGAAGAGAGATCGTGGGGGCTGCGAAAAAAACCGGGGCAGCGCGGAGGTGGGCGCGCGGATGCGGGAGAACGGCGCGCGTGGGAGTCTGCCACGGGTATGGAATAGCGCTGCCTATATATATATATATATATATATATATATGTATATGACGAGTTTTTTCTACTCTCAGGAGTAACTACTCCTATATTTGTATCTCACAAACTATAAGGTATCTTTGCATACTTGAGGTTTCTAAAATAAGTATGTACACATACTTGATTTTCAAAAGTGGTATGCGGACATACCCTCTTTTTATATATAAGGAAACATCTAGTTTGTGAACAAACTCCTGTTTCTATATAGGAAATAACGTATATCACAAGATGCAAAAAAATTACGAGTTTTTTCTACACTGAAGGCCACCTTCCTCCCAGTTAGCGTTATCGGGCGCGAGACTGGACCCGTGAAGAGTGCGAGACTACCGCGTCCTAGGCACTGTACCCACGTGGATGTATATAGAGATGAAAACGGTCGGAAACAGTCGGTAAATGGTATCACAAAATTCGCAAATTCTACAAATATATCACAATTTTGACAAATTTATTTATTTTATTAAATGAATAGATCAAAACAGAATAATATGATGAAAAAAATTAGTTAAAAATAATAAGTGATATAATATAGTTAAAAACGATAACAATGAAAACGGTTACCCTAGATGTATATGCGGGAAAATAAAAAGAGGACGGAACGTGCGTGAATACGGCGTGAAGATCGGATCGGGACCTTGTGTTTATCCCGTCTTACCCACGTTCGACCTTGGGCGAGAACCGTGAGATGTAGGTTGGCCCCCGTAGGGGAAGGTAGCTTCTTCGTCGTCAATTCTCTGTCTCGACGTCAGTTCGACCTTGGAAGTTCGTGTTTTTTAAATTGTATATATATGTGATCATACCTGCGCACTACTGATTGATATGAAGGCCCATATATACTTTATGGGTTCATAGTACGTCTGTTGGCTACCCATATACTCCCTCCGTCCCAAAATATAAGCATTCTTCGATTTTCGTGACTCATGTTTGACCATTCGTCTTATTCAAAAAATTTGTAAAAAAATTATTTATTTTTTAATAATATGTTTTATCATCGTATATATTTTAAGTACATCATAATTATTTTTATAATTTCACAAATTTTTTGAATAAGACGAGTGGTCAAATGTGATCGTCAGTCAACAAACGCTTATATTAGGACGGAGAAATATATCAAAAGTTACTGTATGAAGATGTTATAAGTATGAGTATATACTCGATGTTTAGAGGTCTGAATACGCATGCATATACTGATTTGCATGGAGTATATTAGCTTAAATTTTTTTTGGTAGATACCTGGCTACGTATGAGCACATACGTTTTAGGAGAGTAATTATTATGAGTGTATACACATATTTAAAGGAGCATTACCTATATAGTATATGAATTTTGAACGAGTATGCATGCCAGTGAAAGAGTATATATGTACACATAATCTAGGAGTATTTATATACACGTGGAAATTTATGAGTATATGGATATTTTTTTCAATACGGAAGAGGTATATCGACGAGTATGGGAGTTCGTGCACTTCACAGCGTCATTCACGAAAAATCGTATCTGTACCTCAACAACCAGTACGTGTAACACAAGAAGCTAGTATTATTAACACAAGTTGAATACGTAAATCAGCCCATCTCGCCGGCGATGTTGTCAAACCAGCTGCCGGCAGCCCAGGCGGTGGATGGCAGATCGATACCACGTGACACCGGCGCATGCAGCCACGTCGTGTTCATGGACGGTGAGAAAACACCTGGCATAGACGACACGAATATCCATCATTAGCATTAAGCTACATGTATTTTTCATTAAAAAATCGTAATAGCAGGATTTAACCACAAAGCAGGCACCAAATAAAATCCAAATGTGTTAGTCAATAATACAAAGATAGTACTATATTTTGATGCGTATCAGGTGATACACTGCAGTTAAAAGAAGTATCACATGATACTATACTATGAAAAAGTATGAGGTGATACTGCAATTAAAAAAAAAGTATCACTACTACAGGATTCCGGGTCTTCGCCGAGAGCTGGGATCCTCTCGGCAAAGGCCCTTTTCCTCACGGCGAAGGCTTCACCGAGAGTTTGCTCTCGGCGAAGGCCTCACGTTGAATCTGCAGTGAAGGTCCCTTCGCCGAGAGCTGGTGGACCTCTCGCGGATATGTCGCCGAGAGGCACACTTAGCTCGTCAGAGACCCTCTTACGCAAGACGGTCCCGCCGTTAGGAGTGGGGGCCACTCCTTCGCCGAGAGCTAAATTGTTTGCACTTGTTGAAGCTGGTCCTTCGCCGAGAGCTAAATTGTTTTACACTCGTTGAAGATGGTCCCTGCCGAGAGCTAAATTTTTGCACTCGTTGAAGAGGGTCCTCACGAGAGCTAAATGTTTTGCACTCGTTGAAGAGGTCCCTTCACGAGAGCTATGGATTGTGCTCTCCAAGAAGTGACCACCGCGACAAGCAGTGTACCACGGCCTTCGCCGAGAGCATGGGATTCTGCCTCGACAAGAGTTTTTCTTTTTCTTTTTCCAGGCCTCAAATATTCACACAAATCACATAAATCATCGCAGGCATATATAATATTCATCACATGCATATAAATTCAGGCATATATATTCATCACGGTGATTCAGAATCATCACATAGTCCACCAAAGATCACATAATCGACAAATTCGGATGAGAAGTCCAAGTGCAAGTGCAAGTCACAATGGTCGGTGCAAGTCACAAATGTCCAAATGCAAATAAAAGTAGCTAAGTCCACTATGGCACCCACCTGTGACGCTCAGGGCATCCCCGCCCAACCGTGAGGCGGCCGAGGCCAGCGGCCGAGGGCTGTGTCTCGCCACGCGGTGGCACCCACCGCATCCCACCCCAAGGAGTCTGCTTGGTGGCGGGGACCCGTCGATGCTCTGAGGCCCATCATTTGATGCCGCCGAATAGATCTGCGTAGAATTTAAAGTGTCAATTAAAATTTCGATAGACCTTCCCCGCATTGTGAGGTTTTGAACTCGCAAGAAAAGCCACAACACGAAGGTCGGGCCACACAAAAATTTCTTCTCACGGCTCGATGGCGGACACATGCCATGTGGTGCCGCACGACACGTGGTCAAATTGATGAAATGAATGTACAAGGTTTTCGCATTTGTATGAAGTCATTGTAGGTCACTACTAGAAAAAAATAGCGAGGTTAAAGTAACTCACGGGAGAAATAGCGGCGGCGAGTGGAGGAAAGAACACCGTGGTAGTGGAGGGAGTTGCACTGCGGTAGTGGAGGAGTTGCACTGTGGCGCCACCGCGTGACCAAGGTTTTCAATCTGCACGGAGGCAAGCCGCGATTGTGGGCCGTATGCGCCCATCTACGTGTGGACCTCGTGCATCTGCACTGGCTCCTCGGGATTGCTCATGCGTCTCTTCTACCGCCTCTCCCGCTCGGCCTTCTCTGCTGCAAGTTGGGCCTACAATATTTGATCCAAAAATTAGAATACAAAGCAATCATATGTAAATATCAATGGACGAGAGACAATAACTGCGTTTTGCGGTGGGCGTGCTCCCTTTGCCGAGAGCCTAGATCTAGGGCTCTCGGCGAAGCTCCCAGGCGGGCCCACGTGCCGGCCGTGACCCTGTTCCAGTGAGAGCGCCGCCTTCGCCGAGAGCCCAAGTCTACGGCTCTCGGCGAAGAACTGACGCGGGCCCACACGCCAGTCGTGCCCCGGCCGCGACCGAAATTCTAAAAAAAACAGCCCTTCGCCGAGAACCCCTCTTCGCCTAGAGCCAAGCACTCGCCAACGATTATTTTCATCAAATTTTATTTAAAAATAGCAAAAAAATTCAAAATTTTGCCACAACTTACCATGTCACTAGATATGTTATGTATTGCTTATAAAAAAGTTGTTGTACTCAAATTCAAAATTAAATTTCACCAAGAGACCAAACCTAGTGATATTAGTTCAAATTCTCTGAAACTTCTCGTGAAATATTCCGGTTTCTAAGGAGCGTACATGTCAAATTGTTCAAAACGCTCTCTACTATTTATCACAATCTCTAAGTATGATATCATGACCACTCGACAAAATTTGTGATTTTTAAACTTCATTTGAATTTTATATAATTTTTTTACCTTTCTACCACACGATCTTCATCATGATACGAGAACCAAATGCAAGAAAATTTAGCTTCATTTCATGTACATAGTCTTAGAGATGTCTCATGAATATGAATATCATTTTTCGAATGAATTTACTCTATGATTTTATGCACTTGCAGTTCATATCGGACGTATAAGAAAAAATACGTAGAAAGAAGTGAAATTGTTAAATATAGCAAACAAAGACAAAATGACGCCAATTTTGAACATGTACATTGTATGAGTGTATGTTGAGCAAGGAAAAAGTTTGAACTCAAAAATGTTAAGTTTTTGAAAACTTCACGTGAGTATGGGAAATACACTCACCAAGAGTGTGCTCTCGTGAAGGTGATTCTCTAGGGTACCTCTTGGAGAGCCAAGTAGGCCACCCTCTCGGCGAATTTGACGGACGAGGGCCGGTAGTGGCAGTGAGGTGGCGCCGCCGTGGGTTCTTCGCCGAGCCTTGGCCCGGCTCGTGAAGAACACCGCACTGTACGCCCTTCGCCGAGAGCCGAGCCCCAAGGCTCTGGCGAAGGATCTCTGGCCGTGGGCCATACATACCGCCGAGAGCTTTTCCCGGTGCTCGTGGCGGCAAGGGCCGTTTCGATAGTGCACATGATACTTGAATATGAAAAGTATGAGGTGATACTGCATTTAAAAAAGTATCACATGATACTAGAATATGAGGTGATAGCAATCTAAAAAAAAATATCAATTTGCACTAAAAAGAGTATCAAGTGATACTATCATCCGAAAAAGGGTTAATAGAGTGATTGTTTATTATAATAAGCTAATAAATCACTTGAGAGGAAACAAGACCGATAGATTAATATATGCGGCCGCATGAGCAGCTGCAGATGCAGTCAGACGGACGATTAGATGGAATGGAAGGGAGTTAGATATATCGGTTAAAACACTCGTCGATTCGCATACAGCAAGGAGATTAGGTTTAGGAATGAAGAAATCGATCGAGCTAGCTTGAAGGATCCGATCTACGGTGACGACATTTTACCTGCCCTGTTCGATCGATCCGCCGAAGCAGCAGAACTGACATTGTGCCCAGTAATTACGAGATTGAGATCGACAAAAAAGAATCATCAGTACCTGCACCAGCGCTCCCTGGCGTCGATGATCAATCTCCACAAGACGCGACGGTGCTGCATCTTCACAGAAACGCCACCCGCGGTGACCTGGCGCTGTCCGTACGTCCGACGGGTGCCTACATATACACGTAAAGACGTGGGCATAAATCCCGATCCGAATTATCAGCACGTCTCCGATTTTTCTACACGTACCTGGGTATATGTTGCTGCGCGGCGGCTACATACATGTGTCGCGGGTCAAAGTTCTAAACCCGTTAACGGTGAGGGAAGATTGACTTCTTCGTGACTTGAACAGTGAGAGTAGCTACACGCGCGTATAGAATAGATTTTTCCTATATATATATATAGAGTACCACTAATGAGAGCCTGGCCTTGGAATAGGAATCGGAAGCCCCGGCCAGCCAGGCACATCCACGCCCCGCGCCCCACGCTCCCGCACAGCTCCACCCGGCGCTCGCCTCGCGCGGCCCCCGGGCCCCGCACACCCCCGCGGCACCTCACGCCTCCACGCGCGCCCCGCGCGGTCGAGGTCCCCACGCGCACGTGCTCCCTCACGCCAGGTCGACCCCATGGGGTTCCTCCTTCCTAGCGTAGATTCAGGACAACCATATAATCTTAATTACAGTGTCATATAAACCAAAATACACCGTTTCACCTAGTTAAGGTCGTTTCCAAACGGAATAGGAACCTTATAAAATAGCATATATATCCTTGAAACGTAGAAATTTGATGCAAGCGTTATAGAATTTAAAATTGTGATATAGTGTTAATAAAACGGACTTATAAAGTAGGTTGATTGGGTCATAGAAATATGTGGTTCGAGTCATAGAAACTTGTCATAGGGATCCTATAAACCCGTCGGCTAGGTCATACTAACTTAAACTTGTCATCAGGGTCATATAAACTTTTCATCCGGGTCATACACACCCACTACACCTCCATGCGGACTTGATGCGTGCCCGCTACAATTCATTTTTCTAGATTTGAAATTTGAATGCAAGTGCACAGAACTAACACATGTCACCTGACACATTTGGGTCATATAAACTTGTTTTTCGGGTCATATAAAGATGTTGTTGAGTCATAGAAATTTGTTGTCCGTATCATAGAAACGTTGCACAACTTGTTTTTTCAACATTTGAAATTTGAATCTGTTGTCTGTGTCATAGAAACGTTGTACTTGTTTTTTTAACATTTGAAATTTGAATAGTAGAAATGATTTTTTCCAGCTCGTCGTAGATACTTATACTACTAGTGGTAGAATCCTATAGTACCAATCGAGTAGCTCGTCATCGAGATTAGAAGGTGAAAAAAGTAAAGACGAGCCACTAAAGTGTTTGAATCCAAATGAATACAGGTGACACATGCCACATGACGAAAATGTGACTTTGCTAATCAATAGTCATATAAAGTGTTGAACTTCTTTTCTTTTCCTCATAAATTTACATGAGCGTAGATACCGAGATGACAAATTTGTATGACCCTGACAACAAGTTTGTATGTTGCGAATAACATGTTTATATGACCCAGCCAACAGGTTTGTATGACCCGAACAACATGTTTCTATTACCTAGACAATTTTCTATGATCCAAGTCATAGAAATATATGAGTTCAAGCATACAAACATAGAAAATTGTCATTCAGATCATAGCAATCTGCCATCCGGATCATATAATGTATCTCAAGGTCATAGAAAGTTGTCGTCCAAGTCATAGAAATATATGAATTCAAGTGTACAAACATATAGAAACGATCATATGAATCTATGAGCACGGTCATATAAATTTCAAATTGACACACGCAGTCATATAAACCTGACACATGCAGCTACAAAATTTGAATACAAATGTTGACAGTCATATAACCAAGTGAGAACCATCATACAAACTATCAAATGTCACACAATCGTGTTAAAATTTGAATACAAATGTTAGCAGTCATATAAACAAGTGAGAACAATCATACAAACTATCAAACGTCACACAATCGTGTTAAGTCAGTCATAGAATCCTGCAAAAAAAACACAGTTCGAGGGCCGGACACAGAGATCGGCTCGATGGCCGAGCAGCACATCTGGCAGCTTCGACTATACACCGACAATAGCCAAACGTCATACAATTCTGTTAGCATATTCATAGAATCATGCAAATGAGGTTTCTATGATTAAACACAAGAATATATATCCCAAAACTGATTTCCAGGCAAATCTGCACAAAACGAATCTCCCAAATTTAAATTTTGATATTGACCACACCATATTCATGCACGAATCCAAAATCAAAACCATGGATGAGCATGAAGAACAGAGAAAAAACAAACTTTCACTCCTGCTATCTCCTCACAAGCATTTTGTCGAACATGTTACCTGCATGAATATGGTGAGCTCCATCGCACGTCCGTAGGTTGCTACATTATCCAAAAACAATGCCCGCATGAGTTTAGATCACCAAGCCGACAACTATCGAACACGACATGAATTCAAAAGCAAACTCATCATTCTTTCTTCCAACAGCCACTTTGTTTGTTTGCATTTTGAAGAACAAGAAGCAGCAGAGGATATATATGTACCTGTACAGCATGACGCCGCCCTTGTGGTTGTGAATGGTGGCGCAGTACGAAGCAGGGAGGATCTCGCTAGGGACAAGGCGGAGCTCCCCGTGCCGGCCAGGATGAGCTTGCCAGGGACCCCGCACGGATCTCGCCATGCCGGCCACGGACCATGCGCAAATCTACTTGGGCTCGCCCCGACCCTGCCCCCAAGCGTGCTCCGGTGTGGGAAGCTCACCGGGCAACCCGCCGCTCGACACGTGCTCCGGCGAGGGGAGCTCCCCGGGACCGCCGAGGCCGCATGCTCCGCGAGGGAAGCTCGTCCGGCCTGCCGCTGCCGCGTGCTCCGATGTGGGAAGGTCTCCATGCACCATGTCGACGCTGCGTGCTCCGCCGAGGGAGCTTCGGCGCATGGAGCTCACCCGGCGGCCGTCTCGCGGATCTCGCCCACGGGGAGCCCGCCGGTCCCGTCGTCGACCGCCGGGGAGCGCGCCCGTGTTGGCCGTCTCGCCCGCTCCAGCGCTCCCGGCCCTGGCGTCGCCGCTCGAAGGGGAGGCGGCCTCTGTGCCGCGGTTCGCCGGGGAGCGCGAGCAGGCTTAGCCAGGCATCCTCCGGTCTTGCTCGCCGCTGCTAGCTCCCGTGCGCCGCTCCTCCTGGAAGCAGCCGGCGGTGGTGGTGGGTGATTTGAATCGCGCTCGTGAGAATGGGGAATGAGGGGATGGGTGGGAGGGGGTAGAGATAAGGTGGGCCCGTGCACGTGGATGGGCAGCTAGCAAGCATGACCGGGTGGGTTTACGGGTTGCTGGTTGTTCCGGCTTTCAGCTGGCCGGGGCTTTCAATTTGCAATGGATTTTAAGTTATTTATAGTTATGTTAAGTTATTTTTTAACTCTAACCAAGCAACTTTGGATTTTAGTTGTGTAGCAATCCCGTTGGGTGTGGCATAAAATTTCGAAGCTTAAAAGTACTTTTTTTAAATAAATTTGTACTACAGTTATTGCTTCTCTCATTTTTTTATCAAATGTGTGTTACGAGCCTGTTACCTTTGACCTGTCATTAGTAATGCTATATCGGTAACGGACGCTTTGCCCGTGACCAAAGGCGATCTACTCCCGTTACCTATTTGAGGTTTTCATGTAGCGTGTGCTGTAATTTGTGCCCTCATTGCAAACACATACGCAAAGGAACAGGAAATCCTTTACTCCCAAATTTTTGGGTGTCAGTTAGGAGCTTTTCGAATCCCCATGCATTTTAGAAAATTAAGAAATAAAGACCCAAAAACAATAGAATACATGTTTGAAAAGAGGCTTTGTGGCTGGAAAAAATAAATTGTTATATGTTGGTGGACGTTTAGTTCTTATCAACTCAGTTTTATCGGGTCTACCTTTATTTATATTATCTTTCTTTGAGGTTCCAAGGAGTGTCCTTAAAAGAATGGATTACTATATATCAAGGTTTTCCTGGCAATATGAGCAACAAAGGAAAAAAATATAGATTAGCTAAATGGGATGTAATCTGCCAACCAAAGGAAAGAGGGGGGGGGGTTAGGCGTCCTAAAGTTATGTTCAGAATAGATGTTTATTAAGCAAGTGGTTGTTCAAACTTTGTGATGAAGATGGGGTTTGGCAGGAGCCACTAAGAAATAAGTATCTCAGATATAAACCATTTAGACAACTGTTCAAAAGTAAGGTGACTCACATTTCTAGGTGTCAAAGATGACTACCTAAAGTTGGGTTCATTCAGGGTGAATTTGGGTGAGCAGACTAGGTTTTGGGAAGACACCTAGTTAGGAAGAGAACCGCTAAAAAATAGATACCCCAACCTTTATAATATTGTAATGAAAAAGCATGTTACTGTTGCAAGGGAACATATCGGGTGCAAACTAGACACCATATGCAAACTCGGAAACTTTCAATCAAGGCCACAAGATGCTCATCCAAGGGGCAGAGGGGATGGGGATTATTTTGCACATAACCGCTGGCCACCAGCATCTCCAATAAAATTTTGCGACAACCCCCCTCTCCCCACCCCTTTGGATGAGCATCTTGTGGCCTTGATTGAAAGTTTCCAAGTTTGCACAGGTGTCTGGTTTGCACCTGATATGTTCCCCTGTTGCAAATGCCTTTAGTTTGATTCCTCTAAATGTCTCTTTTAGGACATCACTAGCGGGGTTTGAACTAACGGAGTGGTACAACTTAGTAGCACAACTGGTAGACGTGAATTTGGTTGAGCATAGGGCTGTTTTTTTGTGATCCTTAAACAAAAATAGTGTGTTCACTGTGCGGTCACATAAGAGTTTCACAGGAAATTTGGCAAGTAAAAGTATCATTGAAGATCAAGATTTTATTATGGTACTTGAAAAGGGGGATTATTTTAACAAAGGATATATAACCTAGCTAGAATAAATTGGAGTGGTAACACAACATGTAGTTTTTGTAGTTGTGGAGAATCTATTCATCATCTATTTTTCGATTGCGTGTATGCTAAATTTTGTGGAGAGAAACTCATTTAGTATTTGCTATTGCTCCTCCAAGAAGTTGTGGCCATCTCTTTGGAACATGGGCAAAACAAGGAGACAAAAACCAATTCTTCTTTTATTGATAGGTGCACTAGCATTATGTTGGACAATATGAATTACTAGAAATGAAGTGGTCTTTGATAAATGCCAACCTCTCAATTCATCCCCACCCTTGCACAGGTCAGCAATCAATTCAAAAATTCCATCTTCAGAGCCTTCATCCTCCTCCATACCCGATATGTCTTGTTTTACATGGACCATTTCCTGAACACCACCATCCCATGGAGCTGCATTATCCACATCCCTCTCAGCATCCAACAGAATTGCAATTTCATCATCCTGCAGAATTGCATTTTCCTGAACCCCATTATCCTGAACATTTGTATCTTCATCAACCATATCCTCTAAAACTTCTCCATGATGGATCCACCTAGTGTAAGTGGTTGCCATCCCATTCACAAGTAAGTGAACACAAATTCTCTCAATAGTCCCTGTAGAGAGATTTTTGAGGCATCGACGAATCTACTCTAAAGATATGCCTTGAAATCCTCGACCCCTTTCTCATGCTCGGGGGTAAAATTAGTACAACTGGTTATCCAATGTCTATCCATCTGAAATTTTTTTTGGCGAATCCAACTCAAAATTACTGACCACAGAACGAATCGAAAAGACCTTTCTGCGAAATGAAATTTTGCAGATTTAACACAAAACTACTTACCAGATTGATGTGCAGCTACAGGAAGAATAATATTTGAGCCACCGTTGTAAGGTGCACAACTGGAATGACTGTTCTGGTCACCTCTCCGTTCTCCTTTTTCCCCTTTCGGGCAGCGGGCTGTGTGAAAACTATTTTTTGGCTGCAACATGGGCCTTTTCTCCCACCAACTTACCAGAAGCGCTCCGTGTAGTGGTCGGGGCTGATGTGTCCAGTGACCTGGCGGCCGACTGGCCACGTGGTGTGCATGGCCAGGTGACTTAGCACGGGCGGCTGATGGTGAACTGGCACGAGATGGGAGGGTATTGTATTTCAAGAAAAAATATTAGAAATAACTATAAAGTTCCACAAAAAGTCACACAACCAAGAAGTGGTGCAATGGTAAATAGTGTTGTCTTGTTCCTGTAGGTCTTCTGTTCGAGCCCTTGTGATGGCAAATTATTTTTGCAACGTGTCCTCAGGGCGCTAGCGGTTGGGATACTGCTACTTAAACTGACATGGGGACCCCTCACGATGGCAAATTATTTTTGCAACATTTCCTCAGGGTGCTAGCGGTTGGGATACTACTGTTTGAACTAACATGTGGGACCAAAGTTGGTTTTTGTGGAGCTTATGGCGTCACAAAACCAGCATGTAACAGAGAGTGACTAGCTACAGACTACAGTAGAAACCCTTTATGACGACAGTTTTTTCACTAAATTTGCTCAGAAGTGAAACTTTATGACGAGACAAGCCAGGAACGTCATAAATCAATGACCCCAAAATTAGGTTGTGTCACTAATCAACGTTTTTCTTGTAGTGGGTGGCCAACGGAATGGCATCATTCGCTGAATTCATGTCGTGGATGGATTGGTGGTAGCTCCCTCTCGCGGATTATTCGGGTGTGGAGGGATCAGGTCTAGAAGGGGTGCGCCGCGTTCCCTGTAGTATAGCAGGTTCTTCGTTGGTTTGCTCTTTCTGAATTAGGTTGGAAACTCTATTTTATCTTCGGTTTTTCTTAATTGGACCAACCCAATCGATGATTTTTGACAAGTCTTTCTGCTTAGAGCAAGAAGCAGAATCCAAACCAAGCAGTTGCTTTGGTAGTAGCGTGAGGACATGGCATTACGAGGAGCACAGGGGCGAGAGAACAAAGGCGAGCGCGCGGAGTGGAAATAGAAACCGACCGAGTAGGAGTCTCCATGCAGAACTCGTGGGAAAAGGGGCTTTGGATGAAAAGGTGAGAATATTCCTATAGTAAGGACCCGAGTAGGAGTCTTGTTGGAGTGTGTTTTTCTCTTGATCCCCATTTTTGAGTAGGGATTTTTTTTAAAAAACGTGTATAGCATGTTTTCATTAAGAGAATAGAGTTTTATATGACACAACTTTAGGAGAAATCCTAAAGTGCATAGTTACAAGATATACAACCCGAAAAAGAAATAATGTATACGACAACAAAAACAAAGACAAAATCACCTCACCACCACCACACAGAAACAATCTAAGACGACAAATGCCTGCAAAGAGGATACATTATGGAAACACGCACATCATCACCACTTGTCAAACACCCTGGAAGTAGTGGAGGGCAGAGTGAAGAGATCCTGCAAGACGACGCCCTCAAGAAGGAAGCGACGACAATGCTGCCATCATCCGTCCACTCACGAAGGAGCATGCCAAGTCTTCACCTGGTAAATCAAAGGGAATTGGAGGCCGCAACAATGCCCCCAGCAAGGATAAGTTACGGAAGAGAGTGCAACCATTGTCATCACTAGCATACGCTAGTCAAAGCTCTTTCTTCAAAAGACTACAAAACCAAATCCACACAGATGACCGCCGCAACCAAGATGAGATCCAAAGAGATGGAATTTACAGCAGGAGTCGTTGGCGTGGTGATGGAAATGAAGGACATGCAGGCACTATCAAGAAGAGGAAAGGAGGTAGGCCCCCAAAGGCGGTGTAGGGTGGCCTATGGGTGACCAAGACGACCTGAATCAGACGGAGACTCGTCAATAGAGCGCACACCATTGGAAGGGCATGACGAGGAGAGTGTCGAGCAGCCCGCCGAAGGAAGGACCTCCGAGAGAAAAAATACAGCACCTTTGGCGACCTGATAGCAACTCGACCCAAGCGCGACAGAGGCGGTGTTGGTATTTCTTAACCTCACCACTATGATGTCACGGGGTAACATGAGTGTGTAAGAACACGTGCTGTATGTTGACAAAGTAAACGAATCCACAAAGAGTACTGAGATACAACATATAGCACTTGTCCCATGGAGTATTTCACGAGCATCTGATCCAAGGAACAGGAGAGGAGACCTATCAGATGTCTATCCAAGGACACCAAACATGCTGAGCCAGATTGGGTAGTGAAGGCTTCCTAAGGGTGTAGGTTCTATAGGAAGAATCAATCACACTTATAAGGGTCTTGCTTCGGGCACCGGGTCACACTTCGCTCTAACAGGCACCTCCGACCTTTGGCTCTACGGTATATCCGAATGTGGAGGACTACAAAGGGTTCAATGGTTGTCACTGTGGCCTACCTCTATCTAAGTGTGGGATATAATGCAAACGTAGGATGATCCGTGATCTAGACACCATGTCTACACCATCGATCACTACTATAGCATGGCTGCATCTGTCGACCCGCAACAACACTATAGCACTTCGTACAAGTACGGAGTGACAAACATGCGATCACGGACTACACCGTACTCATGATCAAACCACATAAGCAACATGGGAAAGAACGGATGCCAACACATTCGTACACTCTAACTATATCAAAGTGAGTTAATCACACAAACAGAATGCAAACTTGTGAGAACTGCAGGATCGAAAGGTTTTTCTCACAAAGAACATGAGCCTCTAAACCAAGAATAGACTAAGAACACAAGAACATATCACCTATGCATGAATACTACTTTAGTCTAAATAGGAAATACACGAATACTCACTTCATTCTAAATGAAGAACTAAAGCATCCGCAGAGGTACAAGTCTTGATGAATGATGAATGAATCACCGCTCTCAAGCCTCCATCGCCCCTCTCTACCTAGCACTATCCTAGGCTAAACGCACACACAACCCATGCGGAGGTGAGGGAATGTCACACCCATTTTTTCGAAGAAAACTGAATGCATCTCATATGTGTGCCAGGATCAGAATTTCACACATATGATAGACTTATGAGTGTAATATCACAAGACAAAGCTCAAAAACGTACAAAAAAGGTTTATTAACTTTTATTACACTCACGAGGGTAGACACGAAGGTCTTTACACGAACAACGATAACTATGACGATGCGACACCATCTTCATCTTCCAAAGGCATTTGACTGGTGGATCGCATGCCTCAGAACTCCTTGTAGCCACTGAAGCACTCCACTCCGGGGTTCTCCTCTGAACAACATTATGCAAGGATGAGTACACTTCTGGTTGGTACTTAGCAAGGCCACAAAAGTTAACTGGAAAGCAAATTAAGTCCATCTTTAAGTTCATTAATCATGTGAGGGTCCAGGCCGCTCTTGACCGTGAGCACGATCAGTTTTACACTTTGCAGAGGTTGTACACTTTCACCACAGTTCGCGTAAAAGTTCCGAAGAACTTTGAACCCAACCATGCTTGTGCTGATCAGGCACAATACCACACTTCCGAGGTGTGATTGCATAGGGACGCTACGAAGCCTATACAAAGATATGCAAACGAACCAACAACCGCATAGTTACAGATCAGGGCGGACCATAACCCTCCCTAGTGGTCAGCACCTTAGCAAAGGCTGCTACCCCAAAAGGACCGGGCTATACCCCTGCAACCCCGATCCCCCTCTGCACCTTTCGGATAAGGTCATCAGTACAATCGCACACCTAATTAATTGGATAAGCCAGAGCCATATGGAATGTGGTTGCACTGTTTTCTTGGGTGGTTCTCCATGTTCCAGTTAATTTATAGTATTCTTGTATTAAAGCATAGGTAGAAGGATGGTTAGGGTCACTTGCCTTTCTGCAACTAAAAGTTACTCTCCTTTTCTTCAAACCTTTGCACTTGCTCTTCCTCGAACGGCGCGTGGTCTACGATCACACATGAAAACATACAATAACTAAAAAAGTGCATCAAACATTACTAAAAGACTAAAACACACTTCTAAAACTAACTTACTTGCTGAGACGATCGCGTGGACCCCAAGAACACCTAAACGCAGAGCTATGACGGAAAAGATATGGCTTAAACAAGGTTTAGGGGCTAGATTGTGAAGGAAACTATCTTCCAGGGGCTTATCTGCAAGAAACCAAAGACCTAAACCTAGCTAATTACGTATATAAACCAGAGGTTTACAACGCAAAAGAGCAAGGATGGACTGCGGGTAGAAGAAACTGAGAAGGTTAGGGGCCTAAACGGAAAACTCAGGACTTAACTGCAAGGGTTTTATATAGGTGGAAGGGTATGGTTGTGATATTAGAAACTATAGGGGCTTGTTTTGTAAAGTGGTAGTGGCGGCCTCTGGTTGATCGTTATGGGGCAGGTTGGCCTGGGGCTTCAGCAGATCTGGGACACAGATCTCGCGTCGGATGGCTGGGAGCGGCTGCGGCATGCGGCGGACGGAAGGCACGCAAGCGGGCGGACAATGGCTAGCTCGTCGGCGCAGCTCAAACTCGAGCTACCGGGTGCCAAACTCGACGAGATCAAGAAGAAATCGAAGCTTAGAAGGTGAGGAACTCACCTAGGCTCTTTGAGGGGTGAGGAACTCGACGAGATGGGAGATCGGGGCGCCGTCCGAGCTTCGGCCCTTCTTCCTTGGGTGACGACGCAGGGCGAGAGGGTGGGAGCGGGAGCTCGGGTGGAGAAGTGCGGGGTGGATGCGGGCTCGGGGTCACCCTTTTATAGGGCCGAGAGGGGAAGAGGAGGAGGCGCGGCAAGGCGGTGGTGGTGGAGCTCGGTGGTGACCGCCATTAAAGCTCGAAGGAGCTCGGTGGGCGGCGGTTGCGGGAGGGGAAGAGGCGAGGCAGCACGTGGGTGCCTGTTGACGGTTGATTGTCGTATCAAAGTTTGTTTGGATTTGCAAGCAGACAAAATCCCCCGTCGTAGTCAAGGGACCCTTCTTCCCTTAAGTGTGAGAACCCAAGGTATCGAATCTGTGGAACAATGTGCAACGCAAGGATTCAATCTAGTAAGGCAAGGAAACTCTTTATTTTGAAGAACCAAGTTGCATCTAATCTAAGAGATCATCGAGAAAACACATCTAATCTAATCTACTAAGAGGTAGCAAGAGAAAGCATAGAGATAACCGATCTAGAGAGTCTAGATCATGCTTATGTTGTAGCTCCAAACAAGATAGATGAAGATAGAAAAGTGAATCTCATAAAAAGCATCTTTAAACTGTGGCCTCCGTTCCGATTCCGAAGACGCCCGCCTTTTGGAGCCACCGTCCTGTCACAACGCACTCCTATTCGTAGTGCGGGTTAGCCTAGGCGAGTTCGAGAAGAACAAGTTGAAAACACTTGGTCGGTCCGGTATGCACCTCTAGCCACCGCGGCTATAAGAGCACCCTATGCAATCTATCATAAGTATAGATTGGGGAAGAAGCAAAACCAAGGGAGGACAAAATCATCGAGAAGGCACTTGATCGCTAGAAATCAGATTCACTATAAAAACTTCACCATGAATGATTACATGAACAAGATCACCACCGGGATCCTACCTCAATCTTGATCCTTGCTCCAGAGCTCCGACGTGGTCTTCCATACAAGGTTCCCACGTCGGCTAGGGAAACACTAGACAACTAGCATGACCCTCCTCTCCGAGATGGTGTCCCTCTAGCTTCTCTGCTCCTTGGCGGCGGATGACGAATGAATTGATGCGTGGCTCTTGGCAGGGGGACTATAAATAGTCTGAGGGGCGTCTAGGACAAAGGGGGCGCCGAACCGGGCCCGGAATGGGCTGAGCCGGCCGGCCTGGGCCGACCGGCCTGGGCCCATTTAGGCCTAGTTTGGCCCCGGTTTCCTCCCGGTCGCTTCTCGTGTCTTCTAGAACTTTCCACCTTCTGCATGTGGGCCCTTGACGTCAGTTTCTCCACGGTTTGGATAGGGCTCCTTGTCGTGCAAGCTTCAGCATTTTCTGTCCAGGTCCTCGGAGTTTTGTGCCTTCACGGTTCGGTCCTTGGGCCACTTGGAGTCATGTTCACTTCGTGTCTTGACTTATATGGAGCTTTTGGGAAAAGTTTAGTCCTACCAAGATATTATTATTGAGATATTGTCAAAACAAGACAAGCTTCTCATGGTCTTACCGAGACTCGTCAAAAAGGTCATTGGAAAATAATATTGTTTCAAGGAGGGGGAGAGAAAAATACACACGCTTTGAGATAAGTGGACATGTGCAAATGGCAAAGAGTGATCCCGAGGCACAAACAAAGTCCTTGTTATCGGATTGCACATGGTTGGAAAGATGAGTATGGGTCTTGATCTTGAATCGTCTTGAAAACTCTTAATGCATCTAGAGAGCCGGGGAGTTTTATTATTATTTTTTTATTTTTTTCTTTCTCTTTTATATATATATATACACATTTTTCTTCTCTCCTTTTTCTTTCTTTCTTTCTTTCATACTTTTTTTTCTTTTTCTCTCTTTTTTTCTCTTTTTTATACTCCCCTTGAACTCTAGATTACATTGTACCTACCTCCTTGGCAGCTCCCCCCCATGCTTAGACGATTGCACGTCCTCGGGCAAAGAGGTGGAAATTTTTTTTTGTGCCAAGGTAGGTACTAAAAGTTTTATGTTTTCCTGGAGAGAAACACTTGAAATCTTCTAGGGATCCTTCACACAACCATGTTGTCTTGGAGGTCTCCCAAAATTATACTTCAATCCTTGGCACCTTCATTCTTGTGATCTTCCTCGAAATATTCATCCATACTCAAATGTTGGGTTGTGGTCAAGGAGATAAACACAAAAAAATGTATTGGGTTTTTGGGTGGATATCCGGCGAGGTTTGCAAAATTTCCGATGTGGAAACTTACAATGCACGGATAGAAAAGGCTAGCATTAAGATAGATATGCAAAAACGGAATGACCAGCTTCTTAGTCTCGGGCCAGAGATGTCAAGCCTTGAATTAATTCACCCAAAAATAAATCTTGTATACTAAGTTTTTGCACTCAAATGAATATAAGGCTTTGGATAGGTAGAGCAATATGGAAGTGGTATTAATGACAAGGTTAGCATTACTTTTTAAGAACAAAAATAAATCATCTTTAACCCATCCAAAACTGAGAGCATGAGAAAAACTATGGGTCTCATCTTTATCATAACCTCCGCAAAGGATTAAGCTAGCATTTAAATTAATTTCAGATTTGCATTAAAGAGAGCATTAGTTTAATCATGCATAAAACAAGTACAAAGATAAACAAATAGGCAACGGTCATCATATATCAACTTGGCACAATTTTCCATCCATATTAATTATCATAAACCGATGGCGAAATTTATTCATGGTGATGGAAAACAGAAACTACTACTACCACACACATGCTGAAAATAAATAAAAACTAAAGATGCTACGCACACACAAATTTGCACATAACTGAAAAATAAAGAAAAGGAGAAGGAAAAAATCAAACCGAATTAGAAGCATATTTCTTCTTCCTTCCTTCACTCTTCCTCCAATGGTTGATCCTTTGTCTTTATGATGAAAATAAGCTTGGAGTGCCTCGGAGTATATGGTGGCGGAGCAGATGAATGAGTTGAGTGTCGAGGTCAAACGGGTGGCTCCTCCATGTGCCCTTGCGGTTTGTTCCACATGGACAAGCTTCGTGTACCCCTCATGCCTCCAAGGAGCAGCGTGTCGCCTCGACAGTGCCACGTCCTCCTCCATGCTTTGTGGGAACTCGGAAATAGAGCGCCTTCGCGAAGAGATAGATGGCACCTCCGACAATGGTGATCGTATCTTTCTTTCGAGGACGATGTTCATGGCCCTTTTCATCGTGCTTTGCTGCACAAATTCACAAACAATTCTCCTGGGGGTTTCTTGCTGGTAGAAAAATGCACAAAAACATATGAAAGGACAATAATTGTCACGAATTTTCAGGAATTTTTAGAGAAGGAAGTGAGGCTCGAATTTTTTTCTGAGTGGTTCGTAAGGTCTCTGGACTATGAACTTGGGAGCATGAACTTGAAAATGAATGAGGGGCTTACCGGAGGAAGACAGACGTCGGGGGCCACAAAAAGAGGCCAGCCGACCGACCAGTGGCGGCACTGGGGTCCCCTGCTGCACCAATTGCCTCAGCTCTTCTCCCACTTGCTCATAGCTGCATTATGTCCTTGTGTCCTCATGCTCCACAAGAATCCATCGGCCAAACTCCCTCGACCACTCCTTTGTTTTTGAATGATGAGATCAATGCCTCCCTCCTTAACTTTGGGTCACTTCTTGTCTTCCATGGTTCATGTGCTTTCACTTATTTCCTGCAAAACAAAGTCATGTTGCCCTCCCCCATGCTTGTCCTTTACATGTGCCCAAGATGTTTTGATGATAAAGCCTTCCCGTGATGCATCATCGAGCACAAGGTGTTAATTAAACCTCAAATCCTTCCCTTGATCATGCTTAGATGCTTATTACTCCTCTAAATTTCATAAATTAAAAATTAACTCAGAGCTAGCAATGAGTTTAAATATATTATTAGAGGAGTTTTTAAACATCAAAAACAATTTGTAAGTCGAAAAACTTTCTGACTACCTTTATTTTGGTTGCACCGGGATCGTTTGCTTTCATTAATTGATAGCAAGGTCCTCCGGCTTGACCGTGGGTATGGGTTTAGGTTCTAAATTTGGCCAAACATGAGAGAGAGATTTTGAATAAATGAAAACAATGGGTCTTGGAAAAACTCTAGCTCTAGAGAAACCGGTAGATGTTAAGTGAAATCAAACCAAAAATCGAATTCCTTAGGTTCACGCGAGTCCTAGCATGCGTCAAAAGATTTAAAAAGATTAAGGAACATAGCGAGGCTCTACTTGTGTGTTTTTAACATGCAAAACAAAATTGAACCTACCATCATGAAGAGAATGGAAGGCTCAAATAGGATCTGAATTTTTGGTTCTAGTTTCTCGATAAGAGGCAAATAAAACATGGGATGGCTCATGTCATTGGTTTAAGATAGACAAATTCAAGTATAATGACCGAGCAAATAAAAGGTTCTCTAAAAACTTGTTCAACCACGTAAGAATTAATAAAATGTCTTGTGTAGCAAATTCTATGACCAACTTACTTGGAATTTGGAAATTTTCCGGGTTGCTGTTGGCGGTCGATTTCCGTCAACCAAGAACACTTGTTATGTTATGGTTTGAACTTCATTTTGGAACTAACCCGCCACTAGGCATACTAATGATATAACAAGTTCACCGTTGGATGTGCATTTTGGAGTATAATGTTTTTGCAGGAATTCGCGTATTAAATGAGGAAAGATGCAACTAGTTCGGAGAACGTTTTGCAAGTCAATCAAGGAGCTCTGACCATGTGCAAACTTGCCTCCAAACGTGGCAAGGACCAATGTGCTTGAATGGAGAACTCCTGAGGACCGAGATGAAAAGACTGGAAGTTCATGCATAAAGATCCCCCTATCTTGATCGCGGGGATGACGACCTCAAAATGACACAAATGAAGGGGGCCAAGTGCAAAATGTCAAGATGAGCAGCGAGAAGGACGGGCCCGAACCGCCCGTAAAGGGCAGCCAACCGACTGGGTCGGATCGGCCCAGGCCGTTTTTGTGTCGGTTCGCGCCCCCCTTTCTTCGGTGTTAAGTACATGGAACCCTAATCGCGTGTGCAAGCCGCCATTCGCCGTCAGAGACAGCCGCCAAGGGAGAGAAGATCGACTACGAGAGAGACTCTTGGGGGAGGACACTTGAGGTAGATCACCACCAAGCCCAAGGGAGGTCGCCACGAGGAAGGAGGACGCCGAGAGCTTGCCACGGCGCCGCCGGAATTGAAGGACAATGAAGATCCATCTTCATCGGAGGCATCCACCATCTCAACGGTGCCATGCCTAGCGCCATGATGGGGTAAAGTCTTTCGTTTGTCCATGGAGTTGTAACGGAACTTGAAGTGTAGTCACCTATATATCTTGTTTGGATCATATGTCTATCATACCTCTTGTTGATGATGCTTAATGTTTAAGGCTAGCTACCATGCTTTCGGGGTTGCTCCCGTAGATCGCGTCAACATACTGTGTTCATTAGGGTTAGTATCGATTACCTTCGTGTAGTGACATGTACGAGGGAAGGGAAAAGTCTAATCCTTGATCACACACCTAGATAGATTGGATCGGGGGTTTATCATGTTTTGGGTGAATGCATCTTCAAGTACCTAGACTCCATGGGCATACGTTCTTCATACTTGTGCACCTTTCATCTCTCTTTAACGTAATCTAGGGTTAGTTTGTCTTTACTTTATAGGTTAATCTTTCTATCATAAGTTTTCAATCAACTAGATTAGTGTTAGGTTAAATGCTAGTAATCCCCTTGCTCCTTGGGTTGACAAGAACCTTGGGATCTCCCGTAGGTGAAGAAGGGCATAGGAGATCCGTACGCTTGCGGATCGAAACTTCATACGAGTTTTACCTATCAACAAGCCCCTTTTTCTGGCGCTGTTGCCGGGGAGCAAGCTAGTTTACTTCGTTTAATCTTTCATTGATTTTGTTGATTACTAACATCTAACCCCTTTTGTTCTAGAAAAACACTCTTTTTTGTTTTAGTTTTTTTATTGTCTAGATGGCGTTCGTTCGAAATCCCTTGGAGGAGCCGGAAAAATCACTAAGAGACTACGCTAGCCCTCGATGTGAGGACATCAAGGTACAAGAGTCGGACTTGGTTCTCCAAGCGACAAGGTACGAAATCAAGCCTCGAATCATTGAGATGGCAGCAACTAATCCGTTCCGAGGGGTGGAGATGGACAACCCATATACACATATCCAGTGCTTCACGACACTATGCAATACGGTACAACAAGAGGGAGTCCCCGATGATTGGTTTAAATGGAATCTTTTCCCCTACTCACTTGCTGATGAAGCAATTAAGTGGTATTCATTCGCGTCCTTTGAAGTCGAGGGAAATTGGAATAAATTGATAAAGAAATTTTGTGCCAAATTTTTCCCTATAAGCAAGATTTAACACATAAGGATGCAAGTGATTAACTTTAAGCAAGGAGAAGAAGAGGGGATTGATCAAGCGTGGAATCAATTCAACGAGCTAGTTGAACAAGGACCAAGACTCAGATTTCCCGGTGATGTACTTTTGCATACATTTTTCTTTTCCCTAACCCCTAGTTGCATGCATTACATTCAAATGTGTGCAGGAGGGGATCTCATGGAGAAAACACTCACGGAAGCTGCCCAACTTCTACAAAAAATAAGCAAAGCGGCGGCCATGCGAAGAGATTGGGAAACACGTCTTTCGGGGAAGCCGGAATGTGATACAAGTGTGAGACCACTTGCTGGAATTTTTAGAAATACAGTCCCGGAAGAGAAGAAAGATGAGCCAATCCCAAAAAAGGTTGAAGAAATTAAACACGTGGAAACTAGAACTATCCCGGAGAGTGATCACGCCGAGACAAGCAAAGCAAGTGAAAGGACTATGTCAAGCCGCCAAGCCACTAAGGGAGTTCGAGCAAATAGATTGGGTCCCAATTGATTTCGGAGAAATCTTTGACAAGAGAAGACCGTTCCCTAATCAAAAGGGGATGGCGAAAGCCGTGGAGATGGACTTTCCGCCAGAGAAACATGTGGAACAACCATACAACCTAGAGACAACCGGGGAGGTCCTTCAAAAACTCTTTAGTGAAGAAGAAGTGGATCCGGACCATGTGGCCGAAGCAAAAAGGATTATGGGAATCAAGCCCGAGGCATCACCATTCGCTCGCCTCGCTGAAATTTATGTCATAGGATCCGATGAAGAAGAGAAGACATCGCCGCGTATAGATTGCAAGGTCAACAACATTGATTGCAAGGCGTTATGCGACATTGGAGCACAAGTAAGTGTCTTGTCTTCTAAAATTTTCGATGAAATTCATGATCATACCATTGACCTAGTTCCAACCACTACTAAGTTAATCATGGGAGATGGTAGAATTGTTAAACCTATTGGAATTGCCTGAAATCTAGAAGTTTTAATTTCCGGAAAACATATACCAACCGATTTCTTCATTGTTGATGTCTACTATGATAAAAATGATCATGTAATTCTTGGTAGACCGTTTCTCAAGTTGGTTAATGCTGTTTTAGATGCCGGAAAAGGAAAAGTAACTATTAATCTTGATGGAGATAATCACACATATAATTTTCTTCCCGCTTCTAGAATTGCCTCACCCCTACCTCTTGATGACGAAGAGGTAGAGAGCCTTCGTTTTGTTGAAACCTTTAGGGATCCATTGCAAAGAGCAATGGAGAATGAAACTAATAATCAGCTAGATGAAGAATTAGTGGAAGCAACTAAAGGACTAGAATCACAAGACAGAAGCTTAGAGGAAGATAAGTTTGAAGACATTGGGGAAATTAAACATGAAGAACCACAAGTACCAGAGGTGGATCTTAAGCCATTGCCCAAAGGATTAAAATATGAATTTTTGGGGCCGGACAAGACTTATCCCGTGATCGTGAGCGATGAATTGAGTCCCGAGGAGAATGACATGTTGCTGAATTTATTGAAAAGGCACAAGAAAGTGATCGGATATTCGATAAATGACCTTATAGGACTTAGCCCAGCGTTTTGCACTCACCGCATACCTATGGAGGAGCAATGCAAGCCCGTTGTGGACCATCAAAGGAGGTTAACCCATACCATGCGAGAGGTGGTGAAGAAGAAGGTCATCAAGTTGTTGGATGCCGGAATCATCTACCCGGTGCCGCATAGCGAATGGGTGAGCCCCGTACATTGTGTGCCAAAGAAAGGAGGTTTAACCGTGGTGAAGAATGAGAAGAATGAACTAATACCGCAAAGAACCGTGACCAGATGGAGGATGTGTATTGATTATCGTAAGTTGAACAAAGCAACGAAGAAGGATCACTTCCCCCTACCGTTCATCAACGAGATGCTTGAGAGGTTAGCAAACCATGCATATTTTTGCTTCCTTGATGGATACTCGGGGTTCATGCAAATTCCCATTCACCCGGATGATCAACACAAGACGACATTCACTTGCCCTTATGGAACATTTGCATATAGAAGGATGCCTTCGGTTTATGTAATGCTCCAGCCTCTTTTCAACGATGCATGATGGCGGTATTTTTGGAGTTCATCGAGGAAATTGTTGAAGTATTTATGGATGACTTCTCCGTTTATGGTAAACTTTTGCGGATTGTTTGTCAAATTTGGATAAAGTTCTTACAAGGTGTGGGGAGGTTGACTTGGTGCTAAATTGGGAGAAATGTCACTTCATGGTGAAACAAGGAATAGTGTTGGGACACGTGATATCCGAGAGGGGGATTGAGGTGGACAAGGCCAAGGTTGAAGCGGTTGAGAAGCTTCCACCACCGACGGATATCAAATCTTTGAGGAGTTTCTTAGGCCATGATTCTATAGAGATTCATCAAGGATTTCAAAGATTACAAAGCGTTGACTAATCTTCTCCAAAAAGACGTGCCATTCGATTTTAATGAGAAGTGCTTGGCGGCATTCCGAACACTAAAGATAGCTCTCATAACTGCACCTATCATTCAACCGCCCGATTGGAGTCAACCATTTGAGATCATGTGCGGCTAGCGACTATGCCATTGAGCCGTGTTGGGACAACGAAAAGAAGGCAAGGTACATGCTATATATTATGCTAGCAAAACCCTTAATGGAGCTCAATTGAATTATGCAACAACGGAGAAGGAATTGCTTATGAGTATTTGCCTTTGAAAATTCAGATCCTATATTGTGAATTCTAAAGTAATCATCTACACCGATCATGCGGCAATCAAGTATCTCTTGTCTAAAAAGGATGCCAAGCCAAGGTTGATTAGGTGGATCCTTCTCTTGCAAGAGTTCGATGTGGAGATTAGGGATAAAAGGGGTCGGAAAATGTTGTGGTCGACCATCTATCAAGAATGAATCGTGAGGATGATAAAGAGCCCATCGAAGACAAGATGAGAGATGATCATTTATATCGCATCCTTGACAAAGACACTTGGATGATCAACATTATTCGAGCCATACGAAAGATGCCACTTGATCACTTAGATAAGAATGCTCAAAGAAGGGTCACGAGAGTCAAAAATATTATTGGGATGCACCTTACCTCTTTAGACTTGGAGCGGATGGAGTCTTGCGAAGGTGCGTACCAAGGGAAGAAAGAGTCAAAATATTAAGGAAGTGTCACTCAGGCGAATATGGAGGACACTATGGACATTTTAGGACTCAAGCAAAGGTTTGGGCTAATGGGTTCTATTGGCCGGAGATGCATCAAGATTCGAAAAGGTACGTTGCTTTTGTCCTAATGTCAAAGAACGGGAATATATCTCAACTAATGCTATGCCTTTAAATTATAACTTGCAAATTGATCTATTCGACATATGGGGAATTGACTTCATGGGGCCTTTCACTAATTCGAATGGATATGAGCATATATTGGTAATGGTTGATTATGTATCCAAGTGGGTAGAGGCCATCCCTTGTCGAAGAGCTTCCACGGAGGAATCTATATCAATGATCAAGAATGTTATATTCCCACGCTATGGAGTCCCGCGAATTTTGATAAGTGATGGAGGAACACACTTCACGGGAGATAGTTTTAGAAAGTGCTTGTCCAAGTTGGGGATCGAGCATAGAGTGGCCACGGCTACCACCCACAAACCAATGGTCAAGCGAAACTTCAAATAGGCAACTCAAGAGTATTCTTAACAAGACCGTTGAGAAGGGAGGTAAAGATTGGTCGAAAAAGTTGGACGGAGCATTATGGGCATATCGGACGGCATATAAGACACCAATAGGTATGACACCATATCAATTCGTTTATGGTAAATCTTGTCATTTGCCTTTGGAACTAGAGCACAAAGCATATTGGGCGATCAAGGAGATGAATCTTGATGTGGATGCATGAGAATCAAACGGAGAATTCAAATAAGTGAATTAGAAGAGATGAGGCTTAAAGCTTATGAGAGCGCAACCATCTACAAGGAAAGAATGAAGCGATGGTATGATAAAAGACTTCAAGTGAAGGAATTCAAAGAAGGCGACAAGGTCCTCCTCTTTAACTCAAAGTTCAAGATATTCGGGAAAGGCAAATTGAAAAGCAAATGGGATGGACCGTATGTCGTCCACTCGGTCTCTCCAAGCGGAGCGGTAATGATTATGGATATAAAAGGAGACCAATATGTGGTTAATGGACATCGATTGAAGGTTTTTTTTGAGCCCGACGTCGTGCCCATCGACTACATTGACATATACACCATGGAGGATGGGCCGAGCGTCAAGCCTAAGACGTAAAACAAGGTAACTTTTCTGTAAATAAAATTTCATTTTTCTTTTATTATTTTTATCGAGTGCTTTTCGCGGTTTTTAGCTGGACCTTTTCACCACATAGGCTAGTATGCACGAAAACACGAGGCTCAGAAGATGGGCCATGGGGGCCCAAAACCAGGGGGTAGGCCGGCCGGCCCATGCCGACCGGCCCAGCACCCCTGTGCATCGGTTCATGCTCGTTTTTCTCTGGGACATGACTCGGTTTATTTCCTATCTTTGCCAACCTTTTTAGCAACTACAAAATTAGGAAGGGTATGCTTTAGGCCGAGTTTTTCCCGAAGGAGTGGTGCTCTTCTTGTGGGAAGTTTCATTAGGTGTAGTAGCTAGCTTTTCTTCCTCTTGTACTTCTTGCAAAATTACTACGAGGACGTCGTAAGATTTAAGCGTGGGGGGGGAGCTAGCTCTTTTAAAACTTTTGCTCAAGTGGTGGAAGGTTGAGTCTTAAAGTCATGTCAAGTTTGAGTCTTGTTTTTAAAATTTTTAGCTCGTGATGTGTCTTAAGTTAGCGTTGAGTCAAGAAAAAGAAATAAAGAGCGTCTTATACATTTTTGTCATGCAAGTCTTTTGTTTCTTTTACTTGTTATGTCTTTCTTTTGTTCTTATTATTTGAGCATGAGCATTGTGAATATTTGTTTTCCGTGGTGCTTAGTGGAAGTTTACCTTTGAAAGTATCCATGCTCAACTTTGATCTAGGACCTTACTTTGGCTATGCTTTGAGTAATACTAATATTGGAGGTGTTTATTTATGAAAATTATGAAAAACCCCTTGCAATGAAGGTTAGCGATTTCTTTCTCCAAGTTGAGAGGCAAGTCTATCCTATACAAGGCCTAAACAATATATATATATATATATATATATATATATATATATATATATATATATATATATATATATATATATATATATATATATATATATATATATATATATATATATATATATATATATATACTCCACCATAAGTGTTGTTTAGCATGATGAATTGGGTTAGGACTTTACTCTCTTGGGAGGTCTAATTTCGAGCAATGATCATGTCCTTGATGTTATATCTTTTATTGCTAGCCTCGTCATACATTCGGTAATGGGAACTTCACATTGAATGCCCCATACATCACCGGATTCCATACCCGAAACCATAAACATCTTTTTATCATCTTATTCCTTGAACACAACCCATGTCCAAGATTCATTCAATTTTAGGTAAGGTTTTATTTAAAATTCAGATTGGTATTCATAGCAAAAGATGGGCGAAGGCTTATAGAAGATAAAGATGTGGAGGAAAGAAAAAATATATGTATATGTGTGTGCACACACAAGAAAAAAGAAAAGAGAGAAAGAGAGGGAGAAAGAGAGGGAGAAGAAAGAAAAGAAAAAGAAAAAGAAAGAAAAGAAAAAGAAAAGAGAGAAAAGAAAAGAAGAGAGAAAAAGAAAAAGAGAGAAAAATCCAAGGCAAATCAAGAAGGATATAATGAGGGATGATAAGTCAAGTGAAGATCAAGAGAAGTGCAAGGAAGGATGCGATGATATTGAGAACAGATCTTCAATGTTCCCATACCATGTGCAATCCGCATCGAGGACATCATTAGTGCCTTGAAGTCATTATTTTTTCCTTTGCACATGTCCACCATTCTAAATCTTCTCATCCTTGATACCCTTACATATGGTTTAACTCTCATGATCATTGGCTTGGAAGGTGAACAACCACTAGAGGATTTTCTTAGCTTGATAATACTTGTGCTAACTTCACTAGCCATACCTATAGCTCCACCTACATTATAAATGAGAGACTTATGGGAGGTGAGAGTTTATGAAATTATCTAGGATAGCCATTTTAAATGAGTGACATGTGAGAACTTGGAGGAGGACTTTGTCTAACACTTTATGCAGGAATTATATTTCTAAAAGCTTGTGAAAACCCTCATGGAGTGCAGTAAGAAGAAAGTGTGGTTGGAGATGAGGATCTCTGGTGAAAGGTATGAGTTGTGAGGTAAGTCTTGAGTTGGTAAATTCTAAACGCCCATGTTTACATTATGATCTTTGTTTCATGTCTCTTATATTAAAGATGAATGACTGACTAACTCGTAAGGAAGGATTTGACGAAGCATGTTTCAACTCCTTGGATGAACAACTTGTGAGCAACTTGCTCGAGGACGAGCAAGATCCAAGCGTGGGGGGATGTTGGCGGTCGATTTCCGTCAACCAAGAACACTGTTATGTTATGGTTTGAACTTCATTTTGGAACTAACCGCCACTAGGCATACTAATGATATAACAAGTTCACGTTGGATGTGCATTTTGGAGTATAATGTTTTTGCATGAATTCACGTATTAAATGAGGAAAGATGCAACTAGTTCAGAGAACGTTTTGCAAGTCAATCAAGGAGCTCCGACCATGTGCAAACTTGCCTCCAAACGTGGCAAGGACCAATGTGCTTGAATGGAGAACTCACGAGGACCGAAATGAAAAGATCGGGAAGTTCATGCATAAGATCCCTATCTTGATCGCGGGATGATGACCTCAAATGACACAAATGAAGGGGCCAAGTGCAAAATGTCAAGATGAGCAGCAGGAGAAGGACGGGCCGAACCAGCCAGAAGGGCCGAGCCGCCGGCCCGGCCGCCGGCCCAGCCGCTTTTGTGTCAGTTCGCCCCCTTTCTTCTGTTAAGTACATGGAACCCTAATCGCGTGTGCAAGCCGCCATTAAGTCGAGAGGCGCCTAGTTCCTCGAGCCGCCAAGGGAGAAGATCGACTACGAGAGAGACTCTTGGGGAGGACACTGAGATAGATCATCGCCAAGCCCAAGGGATGTCGCCACGAGGAAGGAGGTGACGAGAGTTTGCCACGGCGCCGCCGGAATTGAAGGACAACGAAGATCCATCTTCATCGAGGCATCCACCATCTCAATCTGCCATGCCTAGTGCCATGATGGGGTAAAGTCTTTCGTTTGTCCATGGAGTGGTAACTAACTTGAAGTGTAGTCACCTATATCTTGTTTGGATCATATGTCTATCATACCTCTTGTTGATGATGCTTAATGTTTAAGGCTAGCTACCATGCTTTCGGGGTTGCTCCCATAGATCGCGTCAACATACCGTATTCATTAGGGTTAGTATCGATTACCTTCGGCGTAGTGACATGTACGAGGAAGGAAAAGTCTAATCTGATCACACACCTAGATAGATTGGATCGGGGTTTATCATGTTTTGGGTGAATGCATCTTCAAGTACCTAGACTCCATGGGCATACGTTCTTCATACTTGTGTACCTTTCATGTCTCTTTAACGTAATCTAGTGTTAGTTTGTCTTTACTTTATAGGTTAATCTTTCTATCATAAGTTTTCAATCAACTAGATTAGTGTTAGGTTAAACGCTAGTAATCCCCTTACTCCTTGGGTTGACAAGAACCTTGGGATCTCCGTAGGTGAAACATAAACTTGCGGATCGAAACTTCATACGAGTTTTACCTATCAACAGTTGCCCTCCCGGTAGCTTTTATTCTTTATCGGGTTGTGCTCCCGGTAGCTTATTCTTGACTCGACGAACGGGTTGCCTCCCGCCTAGCGCTTCATTTATAGTCCATAGCCAGACTTCTTCTCTTCTTCACTCCGGATCAACGCTCTTTGTGGGTGTTGCGATCTTGGGTACCCACTTCCGCACCATCTTGGGCGCGGGCTTATTTCTCAGCTTAGTCATTTTTTTGGTCTTCACAGGCTGGCTTTCTTCTTTGGTCTTGACAGATGCAACAACTTCCTTGATCTTCATTTCCTTCTTCTCCGGCTCTTCCTTCTTCTTGGGCTCTTCCTTGATAAAGCGACGATGAGGTGGAACATATTTAACATTGAACGTGTTGCATACCTCGAAACGTGGTTGAAACTTGAATGCACTCCTTATTGTAGATGTCTAACTTGATCTCTCCAACTCTTACGGTGCATCTTCGTGATTCCTATGGGATAGCGAATAGAATTGTCTCCCAACTCTAGACACATGGCCATAGGCTTGAGCTTCGGTAGGCATAGCTTCTCGAACACGTCTCTTGGCATGACTCCCACACTTGCTCCAAGGTCGATAATGTCATCTCGTGCTTGTTGACAAGCATGTCTAAAGTAGCATGGAGGCATCTTCATATCTTGGCTCATCTCAACCTGTGTCTTCGTAGTGATCTCGAGAATAATGGTAACCTTCTCCTTAGTGTGATCCTCAGTCTCTCCCGAATGAGTTTGAATAGCCATCACCATCTCGGGACCTTGGGGTTGTGCCTGCATGCTTCCTTCGTTACCCATCGGGCGCCCGACAAGTTGCTCCACTTGCGTCTCTAGCATCTTCATCATGTTGAGCACTTGATGGATAGAGCTTCCGACCTCCGTCACCTTGCCACCTATATTCTCCAATATTTTGTCCATAGCCTCAAACTTAGTGATGGTGCCCTTGTTGATCTTAGCTTTCTCGTCCATGAAGTCCTTCAATTGTGTACAAAGAGGAACCAATTTTTGAATGGACGAACTTGCATTAAATCAGGGTTTACCTTGGGCATGGCCGTACTCCTCACACTCCTCGCATCACGGATCTTGCTTGGCCTTTGGGTCTTGAGCCTCTCTCTATCTCCATCTTCCATCCTCCTCTAAGTAAACCGATATGCCATTCAAGGAGTTCGATGTATTCATTGAACGCTCCAACGCTTCTACAATTGTCTCCGTTGGGAATTGAGCAAATGTGTCTATCTTGTTGCGCAAACTCTGAGTCTTGGTCGGTGAATAAAATTCCTTCATGAAGGCCCTCATCAATGCTTCCCAATCTTGTTTCGACTCACTGTAGAGTGTGGAACCAACGCAAAGCTTTTCCAAGTAATGAGAACAGAAAAAGCCTTGCCCTCATTTGATCTTGAGTCACTCCATCCTCATCGAAAGTATGACATAATTGAACAAATACTTGGAGGTGAAGGTTCGGATCCTCTTTACTGGTGAAAGGCGAGTGTTGCACCATGCGGATAGTTGAGACCTTGATCTTGAACGGCCTTCAGGCGTCTTGAAGGTTTATGATAGGTAGATCCACGATGTCCGGGGTGCATAGCTCGATCTTGTGCTCCGGCCGTGGTTGTTCTCCCATCGGTGGTGGTTGATGTTGATCTCCCTTCGGACTTGGAGATGGTGATTCCTTTGGAGATTCCGGTGATCCTTCGACCTCGGCTTTTGGATCTAGGGTTTCCACCTTAGCTTGTGTTGCACGTCTCCTTTGCCTGTAAAATTTTCCTAGATCATCCACAAAAGAAAGTTTGGGATTCTTGGAGAGGAAGCCATCCATCTCCGGTTAGGGTTAGCAAAAAACAAAAATCTAAAAAAAAGAAAAATTAGGATTAGTCAAAAACTAGATTAGATTGATTTTTTTTCTTTTTGAGGATGATCAAAATTAAGAGATGCAAAAGAAAAATCACAAGAAAAAATGAAAAATATTCACAAGAAAGCGATACTAGATTGGATCTTGATTGCTTGTTCAAAACTGAGAAAAAAAGGGGCTTGTTGACTCGCTTGATTGTCGTTTGAAAGTTCGTTTGGATTTGCAGCGGACAAATCCTGTCGTAGTCAAGGACCCTTCTCCTTAAGTGTGAGAACCCAAGGTATCGAATCCGTGGAACAATGTGCAACACAAGGATTCAATCTAGTAAGGCAAGGAAACTCTTTATTTTGAAGAACCAAGTTGCATCTAATCCAAGAGATCATCGAGAAAACACATCTAATCTAATCTACTAAGAGGTAGCAAGAGAAAGCATAGAGATAACCGATCTAGAGAGTTTAGATCATGCTTATGTTGTAGCTCCAAACAAGATAGATGAAGATAGAAAAGCGAATCTCATAAAAGCATCTTTAAACTGGCCTGCTCGATTCAAGTTAGAAGGCCCGCCTTTTGGAGCCACCGTCCTTTCACGCTCCTATTCGTGCGGAGTTAGCCTAGGTGAGTTCGAGAAGAATAAGTTGAAAACACTTGGTCGGTCCCACCTCTAGCCACCGCGGCTACAAGAGCACCCTATGCAATCTATCTTAAGTAGATTGGGGAAAGCAAAACCAAGGAGAACAAAATCATCTAGAAGACACTTGATCGCTAGAAATCGGATTCACTATAAAAACTTCACCATGAATTATTACATGAACAAGATCACCACCGGATCCTACCTCGATCTTGATCCTTGCTCCGAACTTCCGTGGTCTTCCATGCAAGGTTCCAACGTCATTAGGGAAACCCTAGACAACTAGCCCGACCCTCCTCTCCGAGATGGTGTCCCTCTAGCTTCTCTGCTCCTTGGCGGCGGATGATGAATGAATTGATGCATGGCTCTTGGCGAGAGGACTATAAATAGTCTGAGGCATCTAGGTCAAGGGGTGCCAAGCAGGGCCAATGGGTTGGGCCGACCGGCCTGGGCCCATTTCGACCCAGTTCAGCCCGGTTTCCTCCCGGTCGCTTCTTGTGTCTTCTAGAACTTTCCACCTTCTGCATGTGGGCCCTTGGCGTCAGTTTCTCCGCGGTTTGGATAGGGGCTCCTTGTCGCATAGCTTAGATGTTCTGTCGGTCCTCGAGTTTGGGGCCTTCACGGTTCGGTCCTGGGGCCACTTGGAGTCATGTTTACTTCGTGTCTTGACTTGTGCCGGGCTTCATGATCTTCTCGTAAGGTGCTCGGTGAACTTTACCCGGGAGTCCTCATTTAGGTGCTCGATTCCTGCATAAACAATAAACTCCAAAAACCACATGCGAATGCGAACTTGATATATCATGAGGGTTAGGATCGTTAGTTTGGATATTAAATTAATGCCAACACCGAAGGTAAACTCATGGCTAGGTGGACGGAAATTCACCGTCAACAGTGCCACTGTGCATTGATGGTGGCTCAATGGGAGGGGAGGAAGCGCGGGAGAGGGGATGGCGCTGGGGAGAGGCGGTGGCCAGCACGGCCATGGGGAGGCGGTGGAGGTAGGGAAGCACACGATAGGCGGGTGACAGGCGTAGAGAGAGAGGAAGGGAGGAAGTTGGGCCAAAGGCTGGGCCATTCACTTTGAGCCAACATGATGAACGGGCCGAGCGAGAGGGAAAGAAAAAAAGAAAAGAGGCCGGCGGCCTGATCTGCGATGTGGGCCAAAACAGAAGAGAGAAAGAGAGAGAGGGAAAGGTTTCGGGGTGGTTTGGGGACTTTTGAACTTTTGTTTTTGTTTTGAACGGAAAAAACCTTGCCCTCATTTGGTTTTGTGTCACCTCGTCCATGTTGAATGTTTGACAAAGTTGAATGAACGCTTGGAGGTGAAGGTTGGGATCCACTTTACCGGTGAAGGGTGAATGTTACACCATGCGGATTGTTGAGGTCTTGATCTCGAACGGCCTTCCGATCTCCGCGAGGTTCAAGATGGGTAGGTCGACGATGTCCGGGGTGCATAGCTCCCCGTTCTTGCGCTTCGGCTGCGGTTGTTCTCGCATCGGTTGCGGTTGAAGTTGATCCTCCCTAGGGTTTGGAGGTGGTGATTCCTTTGGAGATTGACGATCCTTGACCTCGCTTGGATCTGCAAATTCTAGCTTTTTAGCTCGTGCTTCCCGTCTCTTTAGCCTATTAAGTTTTTCTGGATCATCCACAAAATTTTCGGGTTAGTTGGAGAGGTAGCCGTCCATCTCCTGTTAGGGTTAGCAATAAACAATATATATACAAAAATAAAAAGAAAAAGAAATCTAAGAAAACTATTGTTAGTCAAAACTAGGTTAGATTGATTTTGAGGATGATCAAAAGTTAGTAGATGTAAAAAGAAAAACCAAAAGAAAACTGAAAATATTTACAAAAAGCAATAATAGATCGAATCTTGATGACTTGTTCCCTGGCAACAGCGCCAGAAAAAGGGGCTTGTTGACGGTCTATATGTGTATCAATGTTCGTTTGGATTGCAAGCGGACAAATCCTCTGTCGTAGTCAAGTGACCCTTCTTCCCTTAAGTGTGAACCCAAGGTATCGAATCTGTGGAACAATGTGTAATGCAAGAATCAATCTAATAAAGCCGAGAACACTTAACCTTCGAAAGGAGTTACTATTGTGTCTAATCTAAGAAAATATCAAAAACTCATCTAATCTAAGAAACACCGGAGGTAGCAAGAGATAGAGAGGGGGAGGTAAAACCAATCTAGAGAGATTGGATCGAGCTCTTGTTGAAGTTCCAACCAAAGATGAAGATAGCAAATTGAATCTCATAAAAAGTATCTTTAAATCATGGCTTAGTTCCAACTCAAGAAGGCCTTAGTCTTTTGGAACCTTCGTCAGTCACAGACGTGCCCTATTCATGCAGTGTTAGCCTAGGTGAGTCCAAAGGACAAGATGAAAACGTTTGGTAGGTCAGGCATGCACCTCTAGCCACCATGGCTACAAGAACACCCTATGCGATCTATCTCGATAATAGATCGGGAGGAAGAAACCCAAATGAAGACAAAGTCGAGAGAAAGCACTTGATCGCTAGAAAGGATTGCAATTTGATAGTTCAACATAACGAAAGATACAAGGACAAGATCACCACCGGGATCCTACCTTGATCTTGTTCCTAGATCCTGGAACTCCGACGTGGTCTTCCTTGCAAGGTTCCCACACGACTAGGAAACCCTAGTCAACTATCTCGACCCTCTCCTCTCGGAATGGTGTCCTCTTCTTCTCCTCTCTGAATGGTGAATGAATTTCATGCGTGGCTCTTGTGGGGACTATAAATAGCCTGGTCGTCTAGGTCAAGAGGCGATGAATGGACCCAGGAATGGCCGGGTTGGCCTACCGGGCCCATCTTGGCCGTTGTGGCCTCCTTCGCTTGTCGCTTCTTGTGTCTTCTGGAACTTTCCCCCTTCTGCATGTGGACCCTTGGCGTCAGTTTCTCCGCGGTTTGGATAGGGCTCCTTGTTGCACAAGCTTTGGCATTTTTTATCTAGATCCTCAGAGTTTTCTACCTTCACGGTTCGGTCCTTGGGCCACTTGGAGTCATGTTCACTTCATATCTTGACTTGTGCCGGGCTTCATGATTTTCTCACGAGGTGCTTGATGAACTTTACCCAAAAGTCTTGCATTTAGCGCTAAAGTCCTGCATAAATAATAAACTCCAAAAACGACATGAAAGAGCGAACTTGATATATCAAGGGGGTTAGTACCAATGGATAAGATATTAAATTGATGCCAACACCGAAGGTAAACTCATGGCTAGGTTGACGGAAATTCTCATCAACAGCTCCCCATGCTTAAACCTTGCTCGTCCTCGAGTAAGCCTTGGATGGATATCAGTGTTGCCCTTCATTGCTCAAACCCTGCACTTGATCATACACGAGAAAACATAATGCTCTCAAAAGTTTAATTCGTTAGAGTTCCATAGTGTACTAGCCTTCATCCCTACGGAGGGTGGATATTAATTAAGCTCTTCCCACAAGTATTAAATATGCTCCCAAAATTCAAATGGATCTTAGAAATTTTGAAATAAAGAATAAGATGAAAAAGAGCTAAACCAAGTTCAAAAATTTAAACCACCTTGCATCTTGCTCATGAACTCTCATCTCATCTTGTCTCTCAAACCTATTTATTCTACTCCTTTCCCCTCTCAAAACATATATATGTGGTAGGCTTTACATGGAGCTTTTGGGAAAAGTTTAGTCCTACCAAGATATATATTATCGAGATATTATCAAAACAAACCAACCTTCTCATGGTCTTACCGAGACTCATCAAAAAGGTCATTGGAAAATAATGTTATTTCAAGGAGGGGGAGAGAAAAATACACACACTTTGAGATAGGTGGACATGTGCAAAAAGAGTGATCCCGAGGCACAAAGGAAGTCCTCGTTATCGGATTGCACATGGTTGGAAAGATGAGTTTGGATCTTGATCTTGAAGCCTTTTGAAATTCCTAATGCATTTAGAGAACGGGGGAGTTCACTTTATTTTTTATACATATTTTTCTCTCATACATATATTTTTTCTTTATCTCTTTATCTTCTTTTTATCATTTTTTATTTACTCCCTTGAACTCTAAATTACATTGTACCAACCTCCACCCCATGCTTAGGCGTTTGCTCGTCCTCGGGTAAAGAGGTGATAAAGATAAGGTAGGTACTGGGAAATATTTTTTCTTTGAGAGATACTTGAAATCTTCAATCTTGGCACCATCTTGCGATCTTCCTCGAGTTGATGATCCATACTCAAATGATAGGTTGTGGTCAAGGAGGTAAACACAAAGATGATATTTTGGTTTATGGGTGGATATCCGGCGAGGTTTGTGAAATTTCCGATGTGGAGATACACAATGCGGATAGAAAGGCTAGCAATAAGATAGGTATGCAAAAGCGGAATGACCAGCTTCTTAATCTCGGGTCAGAGAAATCAAGCCCTGAATTAATTCACCCAAAAATAAATCTTGTATACTAAGTTTTTGCACTCAAATAAATCATCTTTAACCCATCCAAAAATTGAGAGCATAAGAAAAACTATGGGTCTCATTTTATCATAAACCTCATAAAGGATTAAGGTAGCATTTAGATTAATTTCAGAATTGTATTTTAGGAGAGCATTAGCTTAATCATGCATAAAATAAGTACAAAGATAAGCAAAGTGGCAACTATCATCATATATCAACATGGCACAACCTTTTTATCTTTGCCAAAGGTAAAAACATGGTGGTGATTTTATTCATGATAAAATAGAAACTAACACACATGCTGGAAATAAATAAAAACTGAAAATACTACGCATACATAGACGCACACAAGCTGAAAAATAAAGAAAAGGAAAAGGAAAAATAAACCAAAGAAAAACAAGCTTCTCGTCTCTCTAATCTTCCGCCGGCGGTTGGTATTGGTAATCTTGGTTATTGTACCCTTGCTCATAATAAGATTGCACCGCACCTCCTATGAATTGCTCCGGCAGTGCTAGGTGAAGGCGGCTTAGCTCAAAAGTGATGTTCGCATTCCCTTCACCCATTTGATTTGCATTGGATTGGATGGCTGCAATATTTTACATGTTTCTTGTAGCATATCCTCCAATGATGGCCACACTTTGTTGTGGTTGAGGAAGGTGTGCATATTGCTCCACAAAGGCTACATTGGGTATCGTCAAATGAGTTGGTGGGGGCATGGCTGCACCATTCCCCCATGCTTGCATTGGTATACCTCCGCAGTGTCTTGGCGGCACCAGAATTCCTCCATATGGTGGCACATAATTTTGGGGAGCACCTTCTTCTTGGGCTGCGGAAGATCCTTCTTCTACAATCCTTCCTCTCTTGTTCTTCTTCGCCGGCACAAGAAGTCCTTCCTCTAACCAATCTTCTTTCCCCTTAATAAATAATTTCAGCCTTGCATCCGGTAGGGGTAAATTAACTTTGGCCACTTTAAAGCCTCTTCTTTCATCTCCACTTATATATTTTCCTTGCTTCAAATATTCAAATCCTAGGGAAGTCCCGGCGAGGAGATATTTCGGGTTTCTTGTAATTCCCGGTCTTAATGAGATGACCAACTTGGAGAGGTAACAGCCCAAAACAATATCTCTGGATCCCGATATTGCTTCGCAACACCACCGGTTGATCATAAGGTATGAGGGGTCTATAGGCTGCCCAACAATCAAAGCTGAGTAAAGCCAATTCAACTCCATGTCGGTGATCTTGGTCTCTTTAATTGTGACAACCCGCCTAGGAAAATACCGTACTATCGCCTAAACCAATCCACTTTGGTCATTAAGCAATAATAAAGTATCATCCTGTCTAGTTGCCGTTAACGCCTGTAAATCACTTACAAAGCAACAAGGATCGACATATATGCATTAAAACTCACGCCAAGGCGAGTCCGAGAACAACATAAGATTAACATCCAAATTTACCTCAAGGGCTTAATTATTACAAACCGAAGTCTTTGACACGACAACGAAGTTCAGAGTTTTGAAAACAGCGGAATTAAACTAAACGGCACGAGGAAACATCACGGGAGGCCTGCCATGATGCCTTCATTCATCGCTTCAACCCACTCCAGCCTCCCACCAAAGGGATCTCTCCCACACATCACAAAGGCATTACTCAAGCAACAGATTATAGCAAGGCTGAGTATACTAATACTCAGCAAGACTTACCCGTCGGTGACAACTACATCACCAACTCTAGACATGAAAGGCTTTTTGGCCAAAGGGGTTTCTTTTGCTGAAAAGCAACAAAGAGTATGTCCTTACTTTCAATATTTTAGCACAAGTTCTAGTTGATTATTCCTTTCTAAATTAGCAAGCTAGTGCAAGCATAAGTTGTGCAAACAATTAATCAAGCATAATATTCATCAACTTCCATCATTAGGGATCTCATGGCCAGTGGAGTAAGTAGTCTCAGATAACGGTGAGAGGCCGACAATCGATTGATTTAAACCTTGCAAGGTAGACCTAAACACACGGTGGGGTGCCCTCATGAGGACAACCACCAGCGGTTCCCAAAAGTCCCTGCTCGATAAAGGCGACCGGTCTACAGGCATATCCGGTATACTCGCAAGGCACCCAAGATCGCACATGCACCACGGTAGCTAGCCGGGGACACCTCCCAAGATTAGTCACAAAGAAAATCCCTCACCGCCTCTTAAGGTACTAGGCTTACTGCACTCCATTTCCGACAAGTGCTTAGTACGCTCAAACACTTAACCCACGAAAGCCATTGGACCGAGCCCACATCCCATGCTCTTACCACATGAGCAATCCATTTAAGGAGATCTTATGATTCCAACATAAGAACCTATTCTCGCGAGTGACAAGCATCACTGACTTGTAACGGTCCTATAGCATAGCAGCCACCGACCTATCATACTAGTAAGAACATAGGTACCTAGGGATCATGCATCTAGGGTTTCATTTCAACTCGAACGTAAATGCACAATCATCCATAGATAGTTGCATAAAGTTTCAAAACACTTGGTTAATGCACCGGGCTTGCCTTCGCCGCCAGGGTTAGCCCCGAGGGTCCTGTCGCCGATCACCTCCACGCATCGCAGCTCCGCCTCCTCCTTCCTGCCTTCCCAAGACGAGCGCAGTAGTTACCGCCGTGAAGCTCTACACCAATGCAATGCGTGGTTCGTGTGGAGTGATAGATTAATTATTTCATCCAACTCTTGTTGGCCACATTCACTTTAACAAACAATTAATTAGTAAATCTTTTTCATTAAGGTTATTATGGACAAGGGTTTAATCATTGCCCAACAATTAACTAGTGTTCATTTTCATGATTGTTATTTCATGTGAGATTTACTATTCAATCTTTCAATAGCAAAGGTGTGCACATAAATGTAATACTTCCATTTAATTTTTAAACAGCACGGGTGATAAGCAAGACCTAAACAAACTATGCAACCATTTTATCACAAGGGTCACAAGATTAAAGGCATTTTCCTATTTAACAAAAATTAAACCTATAACAAGCTCATGTGCATTCTAACTTTTAAACATTAAAGTACTTCATAAACAAGTGGAGGGTCCTTGCTGGAAGCACCAAAACACCTATAACACCCATTGGATCACACATGCATGCTTGGAAAAGCTTACAAAACTTATTATATGCAAAAACACATTTCCTAGCTATTTGAATTAAGGAATGCATAAATAAATAAAAGTAAAGCTCTGCATCCAAGCTCCAAACTTCCTACACATGACCCTAAACAAGATCAGAACACCCATGGGTTCATCTCAAACCAATTTGAAATATGAACCATGCATTTAAATATATATCTAGGCATAAAACAAGATTAAATATTTATCAGAGATAAATTCATGATAAAATTCACCAGAAAGTTACTTCTAGGCATAACATGAACATTTCCACAAGTTGAGCACAAAAATCAATTCATTTTTGCTACAAAATTATCTAGACAGAAATACGCATAAATATGAAGTAATTCATATAAAAGATCTGTTCAACAACTTTGTGAAATTTTTGGTCCAGAGTCTAATCATGACAAGTCTAGCAACATATCCAAAATTCAGCTCCATATCCTTTCTATATTTTGAATTATAGCAAAAGGTGTCAAACTGAATTTGAATTTTCATTCAAAATCTATAAGTCAAAACTATGGTCATGCTTTGTAGAAGTTGTAGATCTACTCTCACTGAGACCAACAAAATTGGGTTTGCATTTTTCTGAATTTTCTGTGAATTTCTAGGCTATTTCTAAGGCACTGGACTGACTTGCAAAGAAACTAAGATAACTTTCGCTATTGCATCGAGTCCCCGGGTTTACACATATGCCCTCGTGAATTCACAACCGTGCCCTTTGGCGGCGGGGAGGCCGCCAAGTAACGGCGGCCGGACTTGGTAAACATGTGGCGTGGAGTGTGATTGGGCTCACCACGCCGATTGGTGGTGGCTGGCGAGATGTCAGCGGGCGGCGGCGAGAACAAGGGCGCGCTACCGCGGCTCGGTTCCGGCGAATGGCGGCGAATGTGGGTGAACACGCCGTGGAGCTTCACCGGTGTCTAGGAGGAAGGGCTAGGAGGTTGGCCGGCTGGCGGAGCGAGCTGAGCTGAGCTCACCGCTGGCGCGAATGGCGGATCGGCGAGCTCACGCTCACGCTGGAGAAGGAGGGCTTTATAGCCGAGCGCGCGCGCAGGCATCGCTTCGGCAGCGAAGCTCCGCGCGAATGCGCGGTACGGCGAGTCGGCAGGCGCGGCGCGGGCGGACGACGGCTGGCGAAGGCCAGACGCCGCGTGGCGCGCGGCTCACCGCCGAGACGCGCCTTGAGGTGCGCGTGGCGACGCATGCCGCGCACGCTCACGCCGACTCAGCGGGTAGCACAAGAGCGCGCGGCGCGGCGGCGACGATGCGGACGCTACAGCGTGACGTCAAGGCTGAGCGCGCCTCGCCCAGGCGCAGCCCTCGTTGCTTTTGCACGATTCTCCAAAAATTTGCAAATAAACTTCAAAACCCGTAGATAGGAAAGTTATAGATGGGTGATCCTCTAGAACTTGGCGAAACCGAATTTGAAATAGATTCAAATCGAAGGAGAAATTCAAATGCCAATTGGGGAAATTTTCATGTCTCATGAAAGTGAATACGAGCTTGCTTGGCAATTTAGCACCTTTTCCACTCAAAACCAGCAATGCCACTCAACATGAAAGTTGTGTCTCATGAAAAACTGGACAACTTTTATATTGGGATATTTTGAAGTGTTTAGGTGAAATTTGGAGAACGCGTGGCAAAAGTTCCAGATCGACACAAAGACATCAAGGGTTTGTCCCCTTAGCTAGGGTTTTGACCATGGAAGTGTGCTAGACTTGCTTAAGATGCTAATGGGTGAGGGTTGGTGAGGTTTTCGAGGTGATGACCCAGGTTGACCGTGCTTTGACCCTAGTCAACAAGTTTGAGCAATTAAGGTTAATTAAAACACACATACCCCTACTTAAACGGAATCTCGCCCGAGATTCGATTCAAGAAAAACAAGGTAGGTAGTAGAACTCACGGTTTCGAGATTGCGAAAACCCGGGTACTTGGTGTTGAGATACTCTTCCGCCTCCCAAGTTGCTTCTTCCTCCGTATGATGACTCCATTGTATCTTGTACATCCTTACGGTTTGTCTTCGGGTCTTCCTCTCCTTTTTGTCCAACACCCTCATGGGATGCTCGATGAGCGAGAAATCCGGCTCAATCCAAGCATTTGCTTCGTGATCACTTTGGTTTCGTGCATGCACGCCTTTCTTGATTGGGTCACATGGAATACATTGTGAATGCGGAGAACCGCTTCCGGAAGTCGGAATGCGATAAGCCATCGCCCACATACCTCAATGATTTCATAAGGTCCGATATAGCGGGCTAACTTTCCTTAACACCGAACCTTTGCACACCCTTGGTTGGTGAAACCTTTAGGTATACATAATTACCAACTTCAAATTGTGGTGCCGGTTCCTCTATCGTGATAGCTCTTTTGCCTCATCATGCTAACTTCAAGTTCTCCGTATCACTTGCACTTTCTCTTGGCGTCTTTGACTAAGTCCGGACCAAAGAGTGTCCTTTCTCCGGCCCGACCGGTTCAAAGTACGACATCTCCGTCCATAAAGAGCATCGAGCGGTGCCATCTTCAAACTAGCTTGGTAGCTATTGTTGTAGGAGAACTCGCCAAGGACAAACACTTGTCCCAACTTTTATCAAAATGCAGGATGCTTGCCCGTAGCATGTCTTCCAAAATTTGATTTACCCTTTCCGTCTCGATTACCTGGCTCATGGGTGATAGCCGGAACTACGGATCAACTTGGTTCCTAGGCATTCATGCAATTGCTCAAACGAGCTACAAATTGAGTCCTCTATCCGAGATTATGGTCTTGAACTCCATGCAAACGGACTATTTGATCCATATACAACTCGCATATTGCTGCCTTTGAATAAGTAGTATGTACGCAATGAAATGGGCGATCTTCGTGAGTCATCCCACGATAACCCAAATAGAATCCTTCTTTCTAGCCGTGGGTAAACCCACAATGAAGTCCATACTTATGTCATCCCATTTCCACATAGGTATCGACAGGTTGGAGTACACCGCCGATTTCAAATGGCTTGCTTTCATCCTATGACAAGTATCACACTCGACACATATTTTGCTATATCGACTTTCATATTGGACCACGAAATTTTCCTTCAGATCTTGATACATTTTGGTGCTTCCGGATGAATAGAGAATTTGGAAAGATGAGCTTCATCAAGGATGGTTTGAATTTCTTGGTCAATGGGAACCACAAGACGTTTTCCCAAACCATACCACATCGCTTTGCATCCCTCCCAAAACAGTATACTTGGGATCTCCTTCGCTAACTTCATTTGATTAGTCAGATGCCCTCGTCATTGCGTTGAGCGGTGACAATTCTATCATAAAGATTGGATTCCAGCTAGGACATATAGATTTCCTTGCTCTACCACTTCCAAGTTAAGTTTCCTCATGTCTTCACACAAGGGGTCACTATACGGCTCCACTTCAAGATGATGGCAGTGAACTTTGCGGCTAAGAGCATCCGCAACAACATTGGCTTTCCGGGGTGATAGTGCACTTCTAGATCATAATCTTTAATCAACTCAAGCCATCTCCTTTGTCTCATGTTGAGATCCGATTGAGTGAAGATATATTTGAGACTCTTGTGATCGGTGAAGATATTGCAACGATTGCCCATCAGATAGTGTCTCCAAATCTTAAGAGCATGAACAACCGCTGCTAGCTCTAGATCATGGGTGGGATAATTGATCTCATGGGGTCGAAGTGCCCGTGAGGCATAGGCAATGACTCGGCCCTCTTGCATGAGAACACAACCGAGACCAGTGCCTGACGCGTCACAGAAAACTTCAAAAGGTTTGGAATTATCCGGTTGCACTAGCACTGAAATTTGGGTTAATTGTTGTCTCGTGTGGAAGGCTTTCTCATGCTTCACTCCATACAAATTTCACTCCTTTCTTGAGCAGTTCAGTCATAGGTTTAGCGATCCTGGAGAAGTCCGGAATGAATCGACGGTAATAACCCGCCAAACCTAGAAAATCATGGATTTGGTGTACTGGACTTGGGTGGTTTCAATCCATCACCTCTTGTACTTTGCTAGGATCTACGGATATGCCATCTTTGGAAATAGTGTGCCCCAAGAATTTCACATCGTCCAACCGTAATTCGTGCATTTGGAGAATTTAGCATAGAGCTTATGATCTCTCAAACTGTAGGACAATTCAAGATGTTTGGCATGTTCTTTCTCATTTTTGGAATAGATTAGAATATCATCGATGAAGACCACTAATTTGTCAAGCTCTCATTATGAATACGGAGTTCATGAGATACATGAAGTAGGTCAGCATTTGTGAGACCGAAGGACATCACCAAGAACTCAGAGAGACCATAACGAGTGGAGAAAGCGCTTTGGGAATGTCACCGGTCGAATTTTGATTTGATGATAACCGTAACGAAGATCGATCTTGGAGAAAACTTTGGCTCCGCCAACCGATCAAAAGAACATCAATGCGGGGAAGAGGATATTTGTTTTTGATGGTCACCGCATTGAGCGGTCTGTAGTCAACACATAGCCTCAAACTCCCATCTTTCTTCTTGACAAAGAGTGCGGGACAACCCCAAGGAGAAGAACTTGGGCGAATGTAGCCCTTATCTAACAATTCCTGGAGTTGGTTTTTCAGTTCAGCTAATTCCTTGGGAGGCATACGATAAGGTCGTTTAGAAATGGGCGCAGTGCCCGGTTGGAGTTCAATCACAAACTCGACATCCCTGTCTGGTGGCATGCCAGGCAACTCATCGGGAAAGACATCAGGATATTCACAAACTACTGGAATTTCTTCAAGATGAGAGATAATGGTCACATAGGCACAAGGGTCTGCACCATCCTTAAAAGGTAAGTACAAAGTGGTGTGCCCGACCGTAGGTGAATTGATTGCTACAACTCTACCCGCGATATCTAGAACCACCTTATGTCGGGTCATCCAATCCATACCCAAGATAACATCCATACCCTCTAAGCCTATGACAATGAGGTTTGATTGAACTGCTTTACTCCCAATGTCAATTGTACTCGAGGGATTAAGGTACTAGAAGAGATTTTTCCACCCGAGTGACAATTTTAAAAGCCTCTAATTGAGGTGAGAACCATCAAACCCAATTTGCCTACTAGCTTTTCACTTAGCTATGAGTGAGTCGAACAAAATCTTAACAGGGTGTCATCGATAGAGAATGTACCAGCACCGGAGCTCCCTCCGATGTCACTCATGGTGGTAAAGTTCAGCTTGCCTTGGCGGACTTGCACCATTGGCTTCTTAGCCGGATTGGTCGGCTTGGCCCCCGAACCTTGATTCACTGGTTGGGCTTGTTCTCGCTTAGGTTTGGGGCAATCATTGATATAGTGCCCGCTGTCCACAATTGTAGCAACGGCGTTCACCGATGTTGCGCGTGGGGTGCGCGGCTTGGAAGCTTGTCGGGTGTTGGAACCGGAAGTTCTCAAGGTTTGTTCTGATGGCTTCATCGTCATTCATTGAAGATTGCCGGATGAGTTAGGAACATTCTTTTCACAAAGCGAAACTTTTGTTAGTTCCACGCTCAAGCAAAACCACTGCCTTTCTTGTCTCTCCGGCCTTCTTCATAGCATCCTCTTGGGATATAGCCTTGTTTACGAGCTCATGGAAGTTGTTGGGCTCGAATCAAGTTCAGCCGTTCGTACAACTCACCATCCGAGACCATCACGGAACCTTTCCATCTTCTTTGCATCGGTATCCACGTGATGTCCACCATACCGCAAAGGCTATTGAATTTACTGTGCATAATGATACGATTGTCGATCCTGCACGAGGGCGAACTCCCTCATCTTCCTATCCATTAATCCTTTAGGAATGTGATGGCTCTTGAAAGCTTGCTTGAATTCATCCCAAGTGACAAGACATGCCCTCGCCGCATGGTCTTGAAATGATCCCACCACTCGCAGCTGCGAGCTGCAAAGTTGGCTTTGTTTTCCTCGAGCAAGGCGACAAAGGCGTAGAATTTGGCCTCGATTGCCTTGATAAACGCCTCGGCTTCAAGGGGTCTTCCGCCTTGGAAAAGGCCTGGGAGGCTTCATCCCGATGAACTGAGGGTAGGTGGTGACCTGATTTGGCCCCTCATGATTTGCCACATGTGGCGGCCTTTGGTTCAGCTGCTGGGCGATTTGTTGCTGCGTCTGCGAGGATCCGGGCGCAGCACCTCGGTCTGAGTGGCCATGAATGCCTCCGCCGGCGTCATGGGCGGTGGCGGTGGTAGTTCACCACTGCCCGACGTTCCGAAACCATTGGGGGAGCTGCGTGTTGGTCCCACCATCTGAAATGCGAGCCTTTGTTAGACACATAGCCATAATCTTGCTTAGAAAGAAATGACAAGTGTAAAACATGCATGACAAAAGCTCATTCGCATTCATTCGGCATTTGCAGCAACACAGTCATAAGAGTACTTCACATCCAACAGCCTAGTCACCGAGATATTTTCCAAAATTGGTTAGTAGATGTCAAATTTCATACTCCCCAAAGTTGGCATTCCACATTGCGGCGAACTACAACTCGCATGCGAAGAATGCAATTGCGGAAAGCTACCTAGCTGTCTCGGCAGCCGCCGACACTCACCGAAAATTTCGTAGCTCCTCTACTCTTATGCAAAATGCTGAATTTTGGTGAGCGCGGTCATTGCAACACTCCGCACAACCGGTATTCAACGCATGCTAAGATTCCGACGTTCAATTGTTCGAAAACTCCCTTTCCTAAGCTGTTTGGACAGCAGCCCGGATTGGATTAAAACTTGCATAACTTCCAATAAGAAAGTGCACGATTGCTGAGATTTAGAGAACACGATCGTCACAAAAAATTCCAAACAAGCTTGGTATACAACACCGAACTCGATTCGATCACAAATTGCTTAAGCATTTCCTTACAACAAACATTACGGATAAAGTGTTCAGAACATTACAAAGGTTCCAAGGTTTGAAAATACCACATTACAACTATTACATCAGCATGTCAGCTGCACAAAAGCATTCTCCTATGCTTACCTACCACAAACCAACCAAAAGGCTACACACGGTGAGTATGACCCATCTTATTACAACACTACGGCAACCTAGTTGCCGACCGAAGCACCACTGCCAGCAGGTGAAGCCGGTGGGGTCGGTAGCGGTGGTCCACTACTCGGGTCAAGACCAGTTGAGCCTGCTGCTCCCGGAGGTGCCTCCACCGGAGGTGGTGGCTGCAGCCACAATGGCCTCGCAGCTGCCACCGCACTCAGCCTCCTCTACCGCTGCTGCATCTCAATGATGTTCGTAATGTTGTCAACCTCTCGATCTCTCGGCGTCCACGTCCTCCTCAAGGGCTGCCTCTAGGTCTAAGATTCTCTGCGGTCACCTCTCTCTAACTCCAACCGGAACCTCCGGCACGCAATGGTCGTTTCTCCCCGCTGAGTCAGGCGAGTGAAGCTCACTTCTGGTATGCGCCGAAAGATTGTGCAGCCAGCCGACTCCGGCCGGGCCGATCATCACCGGTAGTGTTACGCAGGCCTGGAGTGTGAACACGCGCCCTGCAACGCAGTTAGCGTCTGCGTGACGCCCGGTGGACCGCGAGCATGAACTCCTCGAAGGTGGTCCACACGGTCCCTCCATGCCGGATCGTGCGGGTTCACCGCCGGAAATAGTCCGAATGGTGACAGGTGCTACTACCGGGTTATGGTCGCAGAAATCCGTCAATACCCGAGGGCAGCCGACTCTAAGGACTCCTGCAGACGAAAACCCCAAAGACACCGAGCTCAAGTCGAACCGGTGGTCCGGTGAGGTGGTGTTGACGGATCGCAACGAGGCACGCCCGGTGCTCTAACTCGAGTGCCTCAGACGGGCGGAATGGTGTAGCCGGCAGGCTGAGTGCCTCCCACGCAAGGCGTGGAAAACCCTCCCAGCAGTCCTCAGCGGACCGAACTCTACGCCGTACTCGAGAAACATGGGGGCAGCCATCTGTACAAAATGTAACGCATGTTAGAACTCAAAAGAGAGCAACATGTCAAATGGTGCAAATTCTGGCAGCTGTGAATAAAAAAATTCATAACTAAAATCCAGAACCCCAAAATCCCCAAATTTTACAGGTTACTCCGTAAGGTTTTTATACACACTTTTGGTATTCAAAGGTTGAGCTAGATCATTTAGGAAAGGTCGAAAGTTGCAAAGTTTCAGGTTCTGCCTTCCTGAAAAACAGCCTGACCTGAGTTCGCTAAAAAGGGTACAACTCAAGATCTACAGAAGCTATGCCCATGAATTTTTGCGAGCAAAACTAGATTAGATATGGAGCGACTTTGGTATAGGTCAACTAGTCTAAACATTTTAGAATCTGGTGCAAAATTCAAGCTAGCAGCACACAGATTTTTGACAGCACAACACCTATGCATGAGAGGTAATCTAGTTCACAGGCAACCACACGCTAGCAAATCTTCCTTAGAGAGCATACAAGTTCTGGTTTGGGTCCATTTTAATAGTTTCAACTTTTAGTATGCATGCAAGACGTCCTATTCGACCTCACACGGCAATCAAGCCAAAAATCAAGTCGGTGCGGTGGCAAGGCTTTTACTCATCTCTCCTATAATAGCTAGTCGAGAGCTACAGGTACTCACTTAGCGTCTAAGCGTTGTTATGTACCTGCAGAAAAGAACCTTCCGTGCCCAAGACGTCACGTAAGCGCCACATACAGTACCGTTCACTTATAGAAACGGTATCCATGCGTCAAGCCGCTGCATGGACAGCGTCCAACCTCAGACACGCTCCTTTTGGAATGAAGCGGATCCTTGCCTCGCATATACAAATGCGGAACGTCCACGTATGGCAAAACGTGGCGAGACACAGACGCGACGGTGGGTTCCCTTTGGAATAGGTCCCATCCATCCCTCGCATGACTTCCATGCGGTACCACCACGATAGCAAAACGTGATGAGACGCAGACGCGACGTGGGTGCCCATTTGAATAGGTCCCATCCATCCTCACAGGACTTTCTCTGGGTACCACCACGTATAGCAAAACGTGATGAACTAGTATGGTTGTGCAGAAAGTAAGTTCTGACAGAAAGTAAATGTGCTGGGGGTTAGCAAAATAAACCATAGATTAATAAGCCACCCGAAAGAACCCAAAATTCTCTAGGGCCTCTCGGTCTAGTTTATCCTTAACGGACCAACGTGTTTTGCAAATCCAAACAATCTTGGCAAATTTTATTCAAAAACCAAAGTGATTAAGGTTATTAATTAATCTCGGTGCATATAATTGCTCGATGCCACCGTGACAACCCGCCAGAAAATACCGCATTATCGCCTAAACCAATCCACTTTGGTCATTAAGCAATAATAAAGTATCATCCTGTTGTTAGTTGCCGGGTTACCACCCAGAAATCACTTACAAAGCAACAAGGATCGACATATATGCATTAAAACTCACGCCAAGGCGAGTCCAGAGAACAACATAAGATTAACATCCAAATTTACCCTCAAGGGCTTAATTATTACAAACCAAGTTTTTGACACGATACAACGAAGTTCGTAGTTTTGAAAACAGGAATTAAACTAAACGGCACGAGGAAACATCACGGAGGCTCGCCATGATGCCTTCATTCATCGCCTTCAACCCACTCCAGCCCCACCAAGGGATCTCTCCGTGCCACACATCAGCAAAGGCATTACACGAAACAAGATGATAGCAAGGCCGAGTATACTAATACTCAAGAAGACTTACCCGCCGTGACAACTACATCACCAACTCTAGACATGAAAGGCTTTTTGGCCAAAGGGGTTTCTTTTCGAAAAGCAACAAAGAGTATGTCCTTACTTTCAATATTTTAGCACAAGTTCTAGTTGATTATTCCTTTCTAAATTAGCAAGCTAGTGCAAGCATAAGTTGTGCAAACAATTAATCAAGCATAATATTCATCAACTTCCATCATTAGGGATCTCATGGCCTGGAGTAAGTAGTCTCGGATAACGGTGAGAGGCCGACAATCGATTGATTTAAACCTTGCAAGGTAGACGGACCGTATACCCGCAAGGCACCCAAAGATCGCACATGCACCACACACATGAGCCAGCCGGGGACACCTCCCAAGATTAGTCACAAGAAAATCCTCTACCTCATTTAGGTACTAGGCTTACTGCATACCCATTTCCGACAAGTGCTTAGTACGCTCAAACACTTAACCCACGAAAGCCATTGGACCGAGCCCACATCCCATGCTCTACCACATGAGCAATCCATTTAAGGAGATCTTATGATTCCAACATAAGAACCTATTCTCGCGAAAGTGACAAGCATCACTCGACTTGTAACGGTCCTATAGCATAGCAACATCGACCTATCATACTAGTAAGAACATAGGTACCTAGGGATCATGCATCTAGGGTTTCATTTCAACTCTGAACGTAAATGCACAATCATCCATAGATAGTTGCATAAAGTTTCAAAACACTTGGTTAATGCACCGGGCTTGCCTTCGCGCCAGGTTAGCCCGAGGGTCCTCGGTCGCCGATCACCTCCACGCATCGCAGCTCCGGCCGCCTCCTCCTTCCTCGGCCCGCACGAGCCAGAAGTTACCGCCGTGAAGCTCTACACTAATGCAATGTGGGTTCGTGGAGTGATAGATTAATTATTTCATCCAACTCTTGTTGGCCACATTTACTTTAACAAACAATTAATTAGTAAATCTTTTTCATTAAGGTTATTATGGACAAGGGTTTAATCATTGCCCAACAATTAACTAGTGTTCATTTTCATGATTGTTATTTCATGTGAGATTTACTATTCAATCTTTCGATACTTCCATTTAATTTAAAACAGCAAGGGTGATAAAAGGCTAAGTAAACCATGCAACCATCACAAGGTCACAAGAAAAGGAACACATTTTCCTAATTAAACCTATAACAAGCTCATGTGCATTCTAACTTTTAAAGGCGCAAACATTCACATAAACAAGGAGGGGTCCTTGCTGGCCTAACATTTCTAAACACCCATTGGATCCAAGTTTGGTCACTAAAGAGTTACAAAACTTATAAATGCAAGAAACACATTTCCTAGCTATTTGAATTAAGGGAATGCATAAATAAATAAAAGTAGAGCTCCTGCATCCAACAACAAGCCACACAGCTACTCTGACCCTAAACAAGATCAGAACACCCATGGGTTCATCTCAAACCAATTTGAAATATGAACCATGCATTTAAATATATATCTAGGCATAAAACAAGATTAAATATTTATAACAGAGATAAATTCATGATAAATTCAGGAAAGTTATCTAGGCATAACATGAACATTTCCACAAGTTGAGCACAAGAATCAATTCATATTTTGCTACAAAAATCAGTAAGAAAATACAATAAATATGAAGTAATTCATATAAAAGATCTGTTCAACGACTTTGTGAAATTTTGGTCCAGAGTCTAATAATGACAATTCTAGCAACATATCCAAAATTCAGCTCCATATCCTTTCTATATTTTGAATTATAGGTGTCAAACTGAATTTGAATTTTCATTCAAAATCTATAAGTCAAAACTATGGTCATGCTTTGTAGAAGTTGCAGATCTACTCTCACTGAGACCAACAAAATTGGGTTTGCATTTTTCTGAATTTTCTGTGAATTTCTAGGCTATTTCTAAGGCATCGGACTGACTTGCAAAGAAACTAAGATAACTTTCTATTGCAACGAGTCCCTGGGTTTACATATGCCCTCGAATTAAACCGTGCCCTTGGGCGGCGGGGAGTTCGCCGCGGCGAACGGCGCCGGACTTGTAAACATGTGGCGTGGGAGTGTGATTGGGCCTCACCACCGCGATCGGTGGTGGCTGGTCGAGATGTCACCGTGCGGCGGCGGCGGTGGCATGGCGCGGCGGCTCGGGTTCCGCGAGTGGCGGCGCAATGTGGGTGAACAAGCCGTGGGAGCTTCACGGTGTCTAGGGAGGAGGAGGTTTGGTCCGTGGCGGCGGAAGCGGCGGGCGAAGCTCACCGCTGGCGGCGGCAATGGCGGATCGGCGGGCGGCGTGCTCACGCGCGGAGAAGGAGGACGGCTTTTATAGCCGAGGCGCGGAGGCATCATGACTTCGTGGCGAAGCATCCGGCGAGCGAAAGCGCGATGCGGCGGCGTCGGCGTGCGGCGCGGGGCGAGAGCACGGCGCCGCGGGCGGCGCCACGCGGCGTGGCGCAGCTCCTGGCGAGCCGTCTGAGCGCGTCGCATGCGCGTCATGCTCACGTGGACTCGGCGCGGACGGCCGGGCCAGCAGCGGCGCGGCGGCGTGGTGCGCGTGTGAGTGACGTCAGGCGCGCCTCGGCCCGCGATGTACCCCTGTTGCTTTGCACGATTCTCAAAGAATTTGCAAATAAACTTCAAAACCCGTAGATAGGAAAGTTATAGATGGGTGATCCTCTAGAACTTGGCTGAAACCGAATTTGAAATAGATTCAAATCGAGGAGAAATTCAAATGCCAATTGGGAAATTTTCATGTCTCGGTGAACAGTGAATACGAGCTTTCTTGGCAATTTAGCACCTTTCCACTCAAAACCAGCAATGCCACTCAACATGAAAGTTGTGTCTCATGAAAACTGGACAACTTTTATATTGGGGATTTTGAAGTGTTTAGGTGAAATTTGGAGAACGTGGCAAAAGTTCCAGATCGACACAAAGACATCAAGGGTTTGTCCCCTTAGCTAGGGTTTTGACCAGGAAGAGTGTGCTGGACTTGCTTAAGATGCTAATGGGTGAGTGTTGGTGAGGTTTTCGAGGTGATGACCCGGTTGACCATGTGCTTTGACCCTAGTCAACAATTAAGGTTAATTAAAACACAGGCCACTTACCCCTTAAACGGAATCTCGTCCGAGATTCGATTTAAAAAAACAAGGTAGGTAGTAGAACTCACGGTTTCGAGATTGCAGAAAACCCGGGTACTTGGTGTTGAGATACTCTTCCGTCTCCCAAGTTGCTTCTTCCTCCGTATGATGACTCCATTGTATCTTGTACATCACGGTTTGTCTTCGGGTCTTCCTCTCCTTTTGTCCAACACCCTCATGGGATGCTCGATGAGCGAGAAAACCGCTCAATCCAAGCATTTGCTTCGTGATTACTTCGTTTCGTGCACAGGCACGCCTTTCTTGATTGGGTCACATGGAATACATTGTGAATCATGGAGAACCGCTCCGAAGTCGGATGCGATAAGCCATCGCCCACATACTTCAATGATTTCATAAGGTCCGATATAGCGGGGCTAACTTTCCTTAACACCGAACCTTGCACACCCTTGGTTGGTGAAACCTTTAGGTATACATAATTACCAACTTCAAATTGTGGGTGCCGTTCCTTTATCGTGATAGCTCTTTGCCTCATCTGTGCTAACTTCAAGTTCTCCCGCATCACTTGCACTTTCTCTTGGTCTTTGACTAAGTCCGGACCAAAGAGTGTCCTTTCTCCGCTTCCAGTTCAAAGGTACGACATCTCCGTCCATAAAGAGCATCGAACGGTGCCATCTTCAAACTAGCTTGGTAGCTAAGGAGAACTCGCCAAGGACAAACACTTGTCCCAACTTTTATCAAAATGGATGCTTGCCCGTAGCATGTCTTCCAAAATTTGATTTACCTTTCCGTCTCGACCATCATTCATGGGTGATAGCTGGAACTACGGATCAACTTGGTTCCTAGGCATTCATGCAATTGCTCTAAACGAGCTACAAATTGAGTCCCTCTATCCGAGATTATGGTCTTCGGAACTCCATGCAAACGGACTATTTGATCCATATACAACTCTGCATATTGCTGCACTGAATAAGTAGTATGTACTGCAATGAAATGGGCGCTTCGTGAGTCTCGTCCACGATAACCCAAATAGAATCCTTCTTTCTAGCCGTGGGTAAACCCACAATGAAGTCCATACTTATGTCATCCCATTTCCACATAGGTATCGGCTGGGGTTGGAGTACACCGCCGATTTCAAATGGCTTGCTTTCATCCTATGACAAGTATCACACTCTGACACATATTTTGCTATATCGACTTTCATATTGGACCACCGAAATTTTCCTTCAGATCTTGATACATTTTGGTGCTTCCGGATGAATAGAGAATTTGGAAAGATGAGCTTCATCAAGGATGGTTTGCTGAATTTCTTGGTCAATGGGAACCACAAGACGCTTTCCCAAACCATACCACATCGCTTTGCATCCTCCCAAAATGTGTATACTTGGGATCTCCTTCGCTAACTGCTTGATTAGTCAGATGCCCTCGTCATTGCTTGAGCGTGACAATTTATCATAAAGATTGGATTCAGCCTAGGACATATAGATTTCCTTGCTCTACCACTTCCAAGTTAAGTTTCCTCATGTCTTCACACAAGGGGTCACTATACGGCTCCACTTCAAGATGATGATGGAACTTTATGCGGCTAAGAGCATCCGCAACATTGGCTTTCCCGGGTGATAGTGCACTTCTAGATCATAATCTTTAATCAACTCAAGCCATCTCCTTTGTCTCATGTTGAGATCCGATTGAGTGAAGATATATTTGAGACTCTTGTGATCGGTGAAGATATTGCAACGATTGCCCATCGATAGTGTCTCCAAATCTTAAGAGCATGAACAATCGCTAGCTCTAGATCATGGGTGGGATAATTGATCTCATGGGGTCAAGTGCCCGTGAGGCATAGGCAATGACTCGGCCCTCTTGCATGAGAACACAACCGAGACCAAAGGCTCGACGCGCACGTAAAACTTCAAAAGGTTTGGAATTATCCGTTGCACTAGCACTGGGCTGAAGTTAATTGTTGTCTCGCGTGTGGAAGGCTTTCTCACATGCTTCACTCCATACAAATTTCACTCCCTTCTTGAGCAGCTTCACCATAGGTTTAGCGATCCCGAGAAGTCCTAATGAATCGACGGTAATAACCCGCCAAACCTAGAAAATCATGGATTTGGTGTACGGACTTGGGTGGTTTCCAATCCATCACCTCTTGTACTTTGCTAGGATCTACGGATATGCCATCTTTGGAAATAGTGTGCCCCAAGAATTTCACACTATCCAACCGTAATTCGATTTGGAGAATTTAGCATAGAGCTTATGATCTCTCAAACGTGAGGACAATTCAAGATGTTTGGCATGTTCTTTCTCATTTTTGGAATAGATTAGAATATCATCGATGAAGACCACTACGAATTTGTCAAGCTCCATGAATACGGAGTTCATGAGATACATGAAGTAGGTGGGCATTTGTGAGACCAAGGACATCACCAAGAACTCAGAGACCATAACGAGTGGAGAAAGCGCTTTTGGGAATGTCACCAGGTCGAATTTTGATTTGATGATAACCGTAATCTAAGATCGATCTTGAGAAAACTTTGGCTCCGTACCAACCGATCAAAAAGAACATCAATGCGGGAAGAGGATATTTATTTTTGATGGTCACCGCATTGAGCGGTCTCGTAGTCAACACATAGCCTCAAACTACCATCTTTCTTCTTGACAAAGAGTGCGGGACAACCCCAAGGAGAAGAACTTGGGCGAATGTAGCCCTTATCTAACAATTCCTGGAGTTGGTTTTTCAGTTCAGCTAATTCCTTGGGAGGCATACGATAAGGTCGTTTAGAAATGGGCGCAGCGTCTAGGTTGGAGTTCAATCACAAACTCGACATCCCTATGCGGTGGCATGCCGCAACTCATCGGAAAGACATCGTGATATTCACAACCATGGAATTTCTTCAAGATGAGAGATAATGGTCACATAGGCCTTGAAAGGTAAGTACAAAGTGGTGTGCCCGACCGTAGGTGAATTGATTGCTACAACTCTACCCGCGATATCTAGAACCACCTTATGTCGGGTCATCCAATCCATACCCAAGATAACATCCATACCCTCTAAGCCTATGACAATGAGGTTTGATTGAACTTTTACTTCCCAACCTTAATTGTACTCCACGGATTAAGGTACTAGAAGAGATTTGCCGGAGTGATAATTTTATAAGTCAATTGAGGTGAAAACTCATCAAACTCAATTTGCCTACTAGCTTTTCACTTATGAAACCTTATGGGTAGCTCCAATCGAACAAAATCTTAACAGGTGTCATCGATAGAGAATGTACCGTAAGCACCGGAGCTCCTCCGGGATGTCACCATGGTGGTAAAGTTCAGCTTGTTTGGCGGACTTGCACGTTGGCTTCTTAGCCGAACCTTGATTCTGCCGGTTGGGCTTGTTCTGCTTAGGTTTGGGGCAATCACTATGTAGTGCCCCTTGTCCACAATTGTAGCAACGACGCTCACCGATGTTGCGTGGGGTGCGCGGCTTGGAAGCTTGTCATTGGGTGTATGGAACCGGAAGTTCCTCAAGGTTTGTTCTCAGATGGTTTATCGTCCAGCTGTCCGCTTGAAGATTGGCCGGACGAGTTAAGAACATTCTTTTCACAAAACGAAACTTTTTGTTAGTTCCACTGCCCGAAGCAAATCCTGCCTGCCTTTTCTTGTCTCTCTGGGCCTTCTTCATAGCATCCTCTTGGGATATAGCCTTGTTTACGAGCTCATGGAAGTTGTTGGGCTCGATCAAGTTCAGCCGTTCGTACAACTCACCATCCAGACCATCACGGAACCTTTCCATCTTCTTTGCATCGGTATCCACGTGATGTCCACCATACTGGCAAAGGCTATTGAATTTCTGTGCATAATGATACACAGTGTCCGATCCCTGCCTGAGGGCCAGTAACTCCCTCATCTTCCTATCCATTAATCCTTTAGGAATGTGATGGCTCTTGAAAGCTTGCTTGAATTCATCCCAAGTGACAAGATGCCCTGCTTGCATGGTCTTGAAATGATCCCACCACATCAAGGCTTCCCCTCGCAGTTGCAGAGCTGCAAAGTTGGCTTTGTTTTCCTCGGAGCAAGGCAGTACAAAGGCAGAGAATTTTGCCTCGATGGCCTTGATAAACGCCTCAGCTTCAAGGGGGTCTTCCGCCTTGGAAAAGGTCGGAGGCTTCATCCCGATGAACTGAGGGTAGGTGGTGACCTGATTTGGCCCCTCATGATTTGCCACATGTGGCGGCCTTTGGTTCAGCTGGGCGATTTGTTGCTGTCTCGAGGAGATCCGCGCAGCACCTCGGTCTGAGTGGCCATGAATGCCTCCGCCGGCGTCATGGGCGGTGGCGGTGGTAGTTCACCACGCACGACGCCCAAAACCATTGGGGAGCTGCGTGTTGGTCCCACCATCTGAAATGCGAGCCTTTATTAGACACATAGCCATAATCTTGCTTAGAAAGAAATGACAAGTGTAAAACATGCATGACAAAAGCTCATTCGGCGATTCATTCGGCATTTGCAGCAACACGGTCATAAGAGTACTTCACATCCAACAGCTAGTCACCGAGATATTTTCCAAAATTGGTTAGTAGATGTCAAATTTCATACTCCCCAAGTTGGCATTCCACATTGCGGCGAACTACAACTTCGCATGCCCGAAGAATGCAATTGCGGGAAGCTACCTAGCTATCCCGGCAGCCGCCGACTCACCGAAAATTTCGTAGCTCTCTACTCTTATGCCAAAAATGCTGAATTTTGGTGAGCGCGGTCATTGCAACACTCCGCACAACTTCGGTATTCAACGCATGCTAAGATTCCGACGTTCAACTGTTCGAAAACTCCCTTTCCTAAGCTGTTTGGACAGCAGCCCGGATTGGATTAAAACTTGCATAACTTCCAATAAGAAAGTGCACGATTGCTGAGATTTAGAGAATACGATCGTCACAAAAATTCCAAACAAGCTTGGTATACAACACCGAACTCGATTCTGATCACAAATTACTTAAGCATTTCCTTACAACCAACATTACGAATAAAGGGTTCACAGAACATTACAAAGGTTCCAAGGTTTGAAAATACCACATTACAACCTGGGTTACACTGCAGCCATGCTGCACAAAAGCATTCTCCTATGCTTACCTACCACAAACCAACCAAAAGGCTACACACAGGAGTATGACCCATCTTATTACAACACTACGGCAACCTAGGTGGTCCACCGACTACTCGGGTCAAGACCGATTGAGCTCGTTGCTCCTCGGAGGTGCCTCCACCGAGGTGGTGGCTGCAGAGCCACAATGGCTCGCAGCTGCAACCTCGCACCTCTCCTCCTCACCGCTGCATCTCAATGATGTTCTCAGCAGTGTCAACCTCTCGATCTCTCGGCGTCCACGCCTCCTCAAGGGTAGTGACCTCGCCTCCGTGTCTAAGATTCTCTCGCAGCGGTCACCTCTCTAACTCCAACCGGAACCTCCCCGCACGCAATGGTCGCGTTCTCCGCTGAGTCCGGGCGAGTGAAGCTCAGCCGTACGCTGCCGAAAGATTGTGCCAGCCACCGAGCCGACTCCGCCGGCCGGCTGATCATCACCGGGTAGTGTTACGCAGCCCCGGAGTGTGAACACGCGTCCAAGCAACGCGTTAGCGTGCGTGACGCCCAAAGTGGACGAGCATCAGTAACTCCTGAAGGTGGTCCACACGGTCCCTCCATGCCGGATCGTGCGGGTTCACCGCCGGAAATAGTCCGAATGGTGACAGTGCTACTAGCGGGTTATGGTCGCAGAAATCCGGCCAATACCCGAGGGCAGCCGACTCTAAGGACTCCTGCAGAGAAAACCCCAAGACACCGAGCTCAAGTTGAACCACGGGGTGGTCCGGTGAGGTGGTGATGCCACCTCAACGAGGCACGCCCAGGTGCTCTAACTCGAGTGCCTCGTAGACGGGCGGAATGGTGTAGCCGGCAGCGCTGAGTGCCTCCCACGCAAGGCGTGGAAAACCCTCCCAAGGCAGTCCATCCATGCGGACCGAACCGTCAGCGCCGTACTCGAGAAACATGGGGGCAGCCATCTGTATAAAAAGTAACGCATGTTAGAACTCAAAAGAGAGCAACATGTCAAATGGTGCAAATTCTGGCATGAATAAAAATTCATAACTAAAAATCCAGAACCCCAAAATCCCCAAATTTTACCAGCTTACTCCGTAAGGTTTTTATACACACTTTTGGTATTCAAAGGTTGAGCTAGATCATTTAGGGCAAGGTCGAAAGTTGCAAAGTTTCAGGTTCGGCCTTCCTGAAAAACAGCATGACCTGAGTTCGCTAAAAAGGGTACAACTCAAGATCTACAGAAGCTATGCCCATGAATTTTTGCGAGCAAAAACTAGATTAGATATGGAGCGACTTTGGTATAGGTCAACTAGTCTAAACATTTTTAGAATCTGATGCAAAAATTCAAGCTAGCAGCAATACAGATTTTTGGACAGCACAACACCTATGCATGAGAGGTAATCTAGTTCACAGGAACCACACGCTAGCAAATCTTCCTTAGAGAGCATACAAGTTCTGGTTTGGGTCCATTTTAATAGTTTCAACTTTTAGTATGCATGCAAGACGTCCTATTCGACCTCACACGGCAATCAAGCCAAAAATCGAAGTCAGTGCCGGTGGCAAGGCTTTTACTCATCTCTCCCTATAATAGCTAGTCGGGAGCTACGGTACTCACTTAGCGCCTAACGAAGCGTTGTTATGTCCTGCAGAAAGAACCTTCCGTGCGCAAGACGTCACGGAAGCGTCCCACATACATTACCGTTCACTTATAGAAACGGTATCCATGCGTCAAGCTGTTTGCATGGACAGCGTCCAACCTCGACACGCCTCCTTTTGGAATGAAGCGGATCCTTGCCTCGCATATACAAAATGCGAACGCCCACGTATGGCAAAACGTGGCAGACATGCACGCGACGGTGGGTTCCTTTGGAATAGGTCCCATCCATCCTCGCATGACTTCCATGCGGTACCACCACGATAGCAAAACGTGATGAGACGCAGACGCGACGTGGTGCCCATTTGAATAGGTCCCATCCATCCCTCACAGGACTTTCGGGTACCACCACGTATAGCAAAACGTGATGAACTAGTATGGTTGTGCGAAAGTAAGTTCGGCTGAAAGTAAATGTGGGGTTAGCAAAATAAACCATAGATTAATAAGCCACCAAAGAACCCAAAATTCTCTAGGGCCTCTCGGTCTAGTTTATCCTTAACGGACCAACGTGTTTTGCAAATCCAAACAAACTTGGCAAATTTTATTCAAAACCGTTGATTAAGGTTATTAATTAATCTCGGTGCATATAATTGCTCTGATGCCAGCTGTGACAACCCGCCTAGGAAAATACCGTACTATCGCCTAAACCAATCCACTTTGGTCATTAAGCAATAATAAAGTATCATCCTGTCGTTAGTTGCCGGGTTAACGCCTAAATCACTTACAAAGCAACAAGGATCGACATATATGCATTAAAACTCACGCCAAGGCGAGTCCAGAACAACATAAGATTAACATCCAAATTTACCCTAAGGGCTTAATTATTACAAACCGAAGTCTTTGACACGACAACGAAGTTCAGAGTTTTGAAAACAACGGAATTAAACTAAACGGCACGAGGAAACATCACGGGAGGCCTGCCATGATGCCTTCATTCATCGTCTTCAACCCACTCCCTCCCACCAGCGGATCTCTCCAGCCACATCAGCCAAAAAGGCATTACACTCAAGCAACAGATTATAGCAAGGCTGAGTATACTAATACTCAGCAAGACTTACCCGTCGGTGACAACTACATCACCAACTCTAGACATGAAAGGCTTTTTGGCCAAAGGGCTTCTTTGCTGAAAAGCAACAAAGAGTATGTCCTTACTTTCAATATTTTAGCACAAGTTCTAGTTGGTTATTCCTTTCTAAATTAGCAAGCTAGTGCAAGCATAAGTTGTGCAAACAATTAATCAAGCATGATATTCATCAACTTCCATCATTAGGGATCTCATGGCCAGTGGAGTAAGTAGTCTCAGATAACGGTGAGAGGCCGACAATCGATTGATTTAAACCTTGCAAGGTAGACCTAAACACACGGTGGGTGCCCATGAGGACAACCACCAAAGCGGTTCCCAAAGGTCCTCGGTTCGGATAAAAGGCGCCTTGATGCAAAGCGATCCGTATACCCCGCAAGGCACCCAAGATCGCACACATGCACCACCGGTAGCTAGCGGGGACACCTCCCAAGATTAGTCACAAAATCCTCACTGCCTCTCGTTAAGGTACTAGGCTTACTGCACATTTCCGACAAGTGCTTAGTACGCTCAAACACTTAACCCACGAAAGCCATTGGACCGAGCCCACATCCCATGCTCTTACCACATGAGCAATCCATTTAAGGAGATCTTATGATTCCAACATAAGAACCTATTCTCATGAAAGTGACAAGCATCACTGACTTGTAACGGTCCTATAGCATAGCAGCTACCGACCCTATCATACTAGTAAGAACATAGGTACCTAGGGATCATGCATCTAGGGTTTCATTTCAACTCCCGAACGTAAATGCACAATCATCCATAGATAGTTGCATAAATTTTCAAAAACACTTGGTTAATGCACCGGCTTGCCTTCGCTGCCAGGTTAGCCCGAGGGTCCTCGGCCGCCGATCACCTCCACGCATCGCCTCCACGCCGCCTCCTCCTTCCTCGGCTTCCCAAGACGAGCCCGTAGTTACCGCCGTGAAGCTCTACACGGAATGCAATGCAGGTTCGTGGAGTGATAGATTAGTTATTTCATCCAACTCTTGTTGGCCACATTTACTTTAACAAACAATTAATTAGTAAATCTTTTCATTAAGGTTATTATGGACAAGGGTTTAATCATTGCCCAACAATTAACTAGTGTTCATTTTCATGATTGTTATTTCATGTGAGATTTACTATTCAATCTTTCAATAGCAAAGGTGTGCACATAAATGTAGATACTTCCATTTAATTTTTCCAAACAGTACGGATGATAAGCAAGACCCTAAAATTAGGCTAGGTACCCAATCACAAGGTCACAAGATTAAAGGAACACATTTTCCTAATTAAAACCTATAACAAGCTCATGTGCATTCTAACTTTTAAAGGCGCAAACACCACATAAACAAGGACAGGGGTCCTTGCTGGCCTAAGCATTTCTAAACACCCATTGGATCCAAGTTTGGTCACTAAAGAGTAACAAAACTTATAAATGCAAGAAACACATTTCCTAGCTATTTGAATTAAGGGGAATGCATAAATAAATAAAAGTAAAGCTCCTGCATCCAACAACAAGCCTACAGCTACTCTGACCCTAAACAAGATCAGAACACCCATGGGTTCATCTCAAACCAATTTGAAATATGAACCATGCATTTAAATATATATCTAGGCATAAAACAAGATTAAATATTTATAACAGAGATAAATTCATGATAAAATCAGGAAAGTTACTTCTAGGAATAACATGAACATTTCCACAAGTTGAGCACAAGAATCAATTCATATTTTGCTACAAAAATCAGTAAGGCAGAAATACAATAAATATGAAGTAATTCATATAAAAAGATCTGTTTAACAACTTTGTGAAATATTTGGTCCAGAGTCTAATAATGACAATTCTAGCAACATATCCAAAATTCAGCTCCATATCCTTTCTATATTTTGAATTATAGCAAAAAGGTGTCAAACTGAATTTGAATTTTCATTCAAAATCTATAAGTCAAAACTATGGTCATGCTTTGTAGAAGTTTCAGATCTACTCTCACTGAGACCAACAAAATTGGGTTTGCATTTTTCTGAATTTTCTGTGAATTTCTAGGCTATTTCTAAGGCACTGGACTGACTTGCAAAGAAACTAAGATAACTTTCGTTGCGATCGAGTCCCTGGTTTACACATATGCCTCGAATTCACAACCGTACCCTTGGCGGCGGGGAGGGCCGGCCGGCGACGGCCGGACTTGGTAAACATGTGGCGTGGAGTGTGATTGGGCTCACCACGTCGATTGGCGGTGGTGGCTCCGAGATGTCACCCATGGCGGCGGGCGAGGCGCGGCTGCGGCTCGGGTTCCGGCGAATGGCGGCGCAATGTGGGTGAACACGCGGTCGTGGGAGCTTCACTGGTGTCTAGGGAAGGGCTAGGAGGGTTTGTCCGTGGCGGGAGCGGCGGAGCTGAGCTCACCGGGCGCGGCAATGGCGGATCGGGCAGCCGTGCTCACGCTGGGAGAAGGAGGGGACGGCTTTTTATAGCCGAGCGCACGGAGGCATCATGACTTCGCTGAAGCGACCGCGGCGTTAAGGCTGGAGCGGCGAGCGCGGCGGGCGCGGCGGCGGCGATGGCGGCGCGGCAGCGCTGGCCACACGCCGCGTGGCGCGCGGCTCACCGGCCGAGAGAGGGCGCTGGAGGTGCGTGCGACGCATGCCGCGCTCACTCAGCGGACTCTTAGGCGGGGTGGTATGGCGGCACGCCAGGCGGCGCGGCGTGACAGCGTTGTCAGACGTCTGCTGCGGAGGCCGGCGCCTCGGCCAGAAGCGATGTGCCCTCGTTGCTTTGCACGATTCTCCAAAATTGCAAATAAACTTCAAAACAGAGATAGGAAAGTTATAGATGGGTGATCCTCTAGAACTTGGTGAAACCGAATTTGAAATAGATTCAAATCGAGGGAGAAATTCAAATGCCAAATTGGAGAATTTTCATGTCTCATGAAGAATACGTAGCTTTCTTGGCAATTTAGCACCTTTTCCACTCAAAACCAGAATGCCACTCAACATGAAAGTTGTGTCTCATGAAACTGGACAACTTTCCTATTGGGGATTTTGAAGTGTTTAGGTGAATTTTGGAGAACGCGGCAAAAGTTCCGGATCGACACAAGGACATCAAAGGGTTTGTCCCCCTTAGCTAGGGTTTTGACCAGGAAGAGTGTGCTGGACTTGCGTAAGATGCTAATGGGTGGGTGTTGGTGAGGTTTTCGAGGTGATGACCCAGGTTGACCGTGCTTTGACCCTAGTCAACAAGTTCGACCGGCAATTAAGGTTAATTAAAAACCTGGGGCGTCACATTAATCCTCCCCAAAATCCTTTTGCTCATCCATGAGTGAAACACCTTGATGATGGGGTTCTGGATATTGCTCCTTTGCCTATTATCGTCTCCCGCAATCATTCTCCAAAATCCTTCCAATGCATTCCCTTGCACATCTACTTGCTCCGGGGCTTCCTTTTTGAAATCCAAGCAACTCTCTAATGTACTCATAGGAAACCACTTGTTCATCTCCTTCCAAACGGAATGAAAGACTCGGCACACCTTCATCAAGTATCGGCGCCATGGTCATAAGAATTTCCAAGGCCAATTCCTTGTGGGTGTTTGCTGACACTCCGTTGGAAAATTGCACCCAACCTAGGTTTCCCAACAAGTAATAAATGTCCGTGTGAAAGCACAACACTTGGAGAGCTTGGTCGTTGAAGTCAACATTTGCCACAAGCCTCTTCTCAAGGCGAGTGAGCTTCTCCTCCTCCTGCTCCTCCTCCTCCTCCTCCTCCTCCTCCTCCGTCTTGATGATAAAACCATACTTGGAATACTACTGAGCGTATGGAGGTGGAGCGGATGATCATGTTGAACGACGAGGTCGGACGGGCGGCTCCTCTGTATGTCCTTGCGCTCGAAACCGCAGACGAGCCTGTGGCCCTCATGCCACCGAGGAGCAAGGTGTCGCTCCTCGGCGGTGCCGTGTCCTCCTCTGTGCTCCGGGGAGACTCGGAGACCGAGTGCCTCCTCGAAGAGCTTGTTGATGGAGCCTTCGATGATGACGAACCCTTCTTCTTGGAGAGGAAGCTTGAGGCTGCCTTCCACATATTTGTTACACTAACTCTCACAAGTATATCCGGGGTTATGAGCCGGTAGCAAAGCACACAAAGAAAGTATATGGAAGGGTGGAATTTTAGTGGATTTTTGGTAGTTTTTGATGGATGAATTGAAGCTCGAAATGGAATGCAAGGTTTCTAGAGGTTTTGGACTTAGAGCTCAAGAACACAAACTGAGAGTTGGACAAGGGACTTACGTCAAGAGGAGCACCGGAGGGCTTAATGGGGTAAGGCCGGTTGGGACGGCCTGGGTCACGCTCCTCCTCGGTTCCGCTTTTCTCGGCACTCCATGCTCCTTTGTTGCTTTGTGTCCGCGTGCTCCACGGGGTTGCACCTCCCAAACTCTCTCCACTCCTTTGCTTGCATGATTGAGTCTCCCACTTGATTGCTTTGCTTTGAGTCACTTCCATGCCTCCTTGCCTCACATGCCTCCATGGGAATCCTGCAAAATAAAGCCTTGGCTGGCCCCCATGCTTGTCCTTTGCATGTGCCTTGATGTTAAATGATGGAGGGGCCTCCCGTGATGCATCATGGTACATGTGTGGTTAGGTGAACTCAGTTACCTCCCTCTAATCATGTTTTAATGCTAAGCACTCCTCAAATTTTGAAAAATAAAATTAAACTCAGAGCTAGCAAGGAGTTCAAATATAGAGGAGTTTTTAAGCATCAAAAACAAATGTAAGTCAAAAATATTTTCCGACCACTTTTATTTTGGTCGCACTGGTATTGTTCGCTTCCATTAGTTGAGAGCAAGCTTTTCCGGCTTGATCGTGGGGGCATAGGTTTAGGTTCTAATTTTGGCTAAATGTGAGAGAAAGATTTTGAATGAAATTAAATCAAGTGAGGCTTAGAAAAATTCTAGCTCTAGAGAAACCAAAGGATATGAATTTTAAACAAACCAAAAGTCAAGTTTCTAGGTTCACGCGAGTCCTACCATGCGCTGAAAATTAAAGATCTTCTAGGAACATAGCGTGGCTCTACTTGTGTGTTTTTATCATGTAAAACAAGTCAACCTTATCATCTGAAGAGGATGAAAGGTTGAGGTAGGTTCTGAAATTTTGGTTTTGGTTTCTCAAAATGAAGCAAATAACACATAAGATGGCTCATGTTATGGGTTTATGATCCAAATAAAATAACCAAACAAAATTTGCAACTCCAAAAATTGTCCAACCACTTTAAGAGTCTATGAATGTCTTGCGTAGCAAATTCTAAAACCAACTTACTTGAAAGACTCGAAAAATCTTGATCGGGTTGTCCCCCTGGTAGCTTATTCTTGACTCGACAAACGGGTTGCCTCCAGCCTAGCGCTTCGTTTATAGTCCATGGCTAGACTTCTTCACTTGTTCACTTCAGATCAACGCTCTTTGCGGGCATTGCAATCTTGGGTACCCACTTCTGCACCATCTTTGTCTTGGGTGCAGGCTTATTCTCTGGCTTAGTCATCTTTTTGGTCTTCACAAGTGGCTTTTGTTCCTTGATCTTAACGGATGCAACAACTTCTTTGATTCCCTTCGCTTCCTTCTTCTCCGGCTCTTCCTTCTTCCTTGGCTCCTTGCCAAAGTGACGACGAGGTGGAACATATTTAGCATTGATCATGTTGCATACCTCGAAGCGTGGTCGAAACTTGAAGGAACTCCTCTCGCCGTTGATGTCGAACTTGATCTCCCCCTTGCCGACGTCGATAGTAATTCCGAAGGTCTTGAGGAAAGGCCTCCCAAGGATGAGTGGCGGCTTCTCCCTTTCTCCCATCTCAAGTACCACAAAGTCGACGAGGATGAAGTGGTGTCCGACCTTCACGGGCACATCTATGGCGATGCCCAAAGGATAGCGAATGGAGTTGTCACCCAACTCCAAGCACATGGACGTAGGTTGTAGCTCCGGTAGGCGTAGCTTCTCGAACACGTCTCTTGGCATGATACTCACACTTGATCCAAGGTCGCATAATGCTTTCTCAAACTTGAAGGAACCAACGGAACACGGAATTGTCGGGCATCTGGGGTCTCCTTGCTTCTCTAGTCCATTTGCAATAGGCCGGCATTGCATTCCTGGACATCTTGAGGATCCACCCCGAGTGTTGCTATCTCATACTTGTTTGCAAGTATATCCTTGAAGTAGCGAGAGTATGTAGGAACTTGGAGGGTGTCCAATAGCGGCATGTTGATGCTTAACCTGTGGACCACTTCCACAAACTTCTCAAAATGATTATCAAGTTTACCTCGGAAGTAGTGTGGCTTGAATTGCAGCATCTTCGTGTCTTCTCCCGGCATCTCAAACTCGGGCTCTTCGGTGACGATCTCGGTAACCTTCTCCTTAGCAAATTCCTCCGCCTCGGTAGATGGTTTAGGCTTAGCTCCCCGCTGAATGTTCGGATCTCGCCTCTTTCCCTAACGAGTTTGAATGGCCTTCGCCATCTTGGGACCTTGAGGTTGTCCCGGTAGCTTCCCTTCATTAGCGGATAGGCACCCGGCAAGTTGTCCCACTTGTGTCTCGAGCATCTTCATCATGTTGAGCACTTGATGGTTGGAGCTCCCGAGCTCCATCACTTTGCTATCGATGTTCTCCAACACTTTGTCTATTGCTTTGAACTTAGTGACGGTGTCCTTGTTGATCTTAGCTTGCTCGTCCATGAAATCCTTCAATTGCATACGAAGAGGAACCGAATTTGGAATGGACGAACTTGCATTAAATTGAGGTATACCTTGCCCGTAGCGGAAGTTCGGCAAATCTCCCTTCCTCATGTAGTCGAGCATCTTGGCTTCCTCCGAGCAATCCTTTTGGACACGGCCATACTCCCCACACTCTTCACATGTGGATCTTGCTTCGGCAGCCTTTAGGTCTTGAGCTTCTTTCTTTCATCTCCATCTTCTCCAACCTCCTCATGAGCGAGTCAATCTTGCCTTCAAGTAGATCTTCCTTCTCCACTTGCAATACTCCTTTGACATTCCTCATGGGTTGAACCGAGAGTAAGTGTCCGGACGATGCCCATGTATCATTGTCCACGACCTTCTTGAATAAAGTGAAAGCTTCGGTTGGTGTAAGCTCGATGATGGATCCTCCCGCCGATGCATCAATAATCGTCATTGACGCCATGGTAAATCCTTGATAGAACTTTTGAACAAGATCTTCCTTTAGGAACTTATGATGTGGCACCGCCCGAGTGTACTCATTGAAGGGCTCGAAAGCTTCTGATATAGTCTTCGTAGGATATTGAGCAAAAGTAGCAAGCACAAGCTTTGAGCCTTACCCGGTGAGTAGTATTCCTTCATGAAAGCTCTCATCAAAGCCTACCAATTTTGTCTCACTTTTGAGTGTAGAACCATTGCAAAGCTTTTCCGAGTAGCAAGAACGGAAAAAGCCTTGCTCTCATTTGGTTTTGTGTCACCCCATCCATGTTGAATGTTTGACAAAGTTGAATGAACGCTTGGAGGTGAAGGTTGGGATCCTCTTTACCGGTGAAGGGTGAATGTTGCACCATGTGGATTGTTGACATCTTGATCTCGAACGGCCTTTCGATCTCCGCGAGGTTCAAGATGGGTAGGTCGACGATGTCCGGGTGCATAGCTCCCGATCTTGCGCCTCCCATGTTGTTCTCCCATCGGTTGCGTTGAAGTTGTCCCTAGGGTTTGAGGTGGTGATTCCTTTGGAGATTCCCGATCCTCGGCCTCTGCTTTTGGATCTGCAAATTCTAGCTTTTTAGCTCGTGCTTCCCATCTCTTTAGCCTGTAAAGTTTTTCTGGATCATCCACAAAATTTTTGGATTTGTTGGAGAGGTAGCCGTCCATCTCCTGTTAGGGTTAGAAATAAACAATATATATACAAAAACAAAAATAAAAACAAATCTAAGAAAACTAGGGTTAGCCAAAACTTGATTAGATTGATTTTGAGGATGATCAAAAGTTAGTAGAGTCAAAAAGAAAAACCAAAAGATCGGTGAGTCAAAATTATTTATTCGCATTTCGCCGTCTAGGTGAGTCAAAATTATTCAATCTAAAAATAGCTCGGGTTACAATCTAATAGAGACCATTCGCCATTCACCGAATAGAGGCCATTCGCCATTCAAAATTATTTATTCGCCATTCGCCATTGGCCATTCACCGAACTTGGCCCCTATTCGACCGGGTTACATGATCGGTGAGTCAAAATTATTCAATCTAAAAATATTAAAAGTGCTAGGCGCATATTACAATCATGATGAGAAATAAAAAGTTCGGAAGGAAAATAAATTAAGGGAAATAAAATTTAAACTTAAACTGCGCGCCTAGGGAAAACGACTAGGGCATGCCCCTCTACTCAGCGTCATAGAGGTCCTCGTGCCCTGTGGCTGAGAACATGTGCCTCATCTTGGTGCAGAGGTCATGGCAGAGCTCGCGAATGTCATCTCTGAGCTCGTCCATGTCCACCTTCCACTCTGCCAGGCTTGAACTTCTCATTCTCTGCACTGAGATCTGCCATCAAAGGAGCTAGCTTGGCCGCGCATGGGGCTCGGGCCCATTTAGTTCGTGAGGTGAAACTTTGGGTCATCTTTCAAGGTCTATTAGGAGTATTGAACGTAGACTATTTACAAAAATAATTACACGAATGGACCGGAAAATGCGAGACGAATCCATTAAGTCTAATTAATCTGTCATTAGAGATTGGTTACTGTAGCACGACGTTGTCTAATCATGGCATAATTAGACTCATTAGATTCGTCTCGAAAATTAAGGTAGGGGTTGTGGAATGGGTTTTGTCATTAATCTACATTTGATACTCCTAATTAGTGTTCGGAGATTTGATACTCCATTTGAATTCTTGGGTTTCGAGACCTCTCCCTTGACCTCCTGGTTGAAGACTTTGGCATGGAGCTACTGCCCAAACCAAAGTCCTCCTCTGTCTCCTGCAACGTGATAGTCGGGCGTGCTCTCGCTACGCCAAGACTGCTCGGAGTCTGGACTGAACAACTCAATGGTAGGCGGTGCACGGGTGCTTGTGTCGCCTTCCGTAGTGCTTCCCTCCTTCCCATGTTCCTGGCGCGCCGCAGATTTGCGTCAAAGCGCTGCCGCCGTTGGGAGGAGCCTATGGAGCGCCGATGGTGGAAGGGAAGGAGTGGCGGCTGGAAATTTGAGAGAAGAGGGGGGAAGAGGCATTTGTTGCGACCCGCTGTCTCCACCAAGCGCGGCGGCCGTCGCACCCCAACTTCACTCCGCACCGGCCACCCAAAGACGCAGCAGGAGCGTAGCGAGCTTGCGACAGGCCAGCAAGCGCCACCGTCGAGAGGTGGCTGGCGCAGACGAGCTCCTCCATCGGCGAGCCAGGTAGACGCGGTGAGCCTAAGCACGAGCGAAGGGAGGTCCGGTGCTCCTTCCGCCCTCCCGACGACGAATCGAGCGGTGGGAGGATGGTCCGTGCCGGGGGAGGCGAGCACGGCGAGGTTGGGGGCGAGTCTGCGGGCGTGCGCACTTCTCGGCGGGGTGGGCAGGGACGGCGAGATGGGTGAGTCCGGCGACACGATGAGCAGCTGGGGACGACGAGGTGGCGCTGTGCAAGAACTAGGGAGAGAAGAGAGAGGTCGTGTGGTCGCAAAGGATTCTAGAAGCAGAGACCTACTCATTGTCATATTTTTTACAGTAATGCTCGTGATCAGGCATCCGTACGAAGAAAAAAAATGGACGCCCTCAACACCCTCCGTCCACCGATCCTACGGCTCGCTTCTTTCAACGCCCCCACCTACCCCATTTCACTTGACCGTAATGTTGCGGCCTCACCTACTCCATTCCTCTCTCTCGAATCAAGTGACAGAGCGGCGGCGATGCGGACACCGCGGCCGGGACGATCGAGGACGGTGGCAGAGGATGATGATGGGGAGCCAACCGGGGTGGAGGACCGCAGCGTCTCCCCGCGGACACGAGCACCTCATTCGCCCCGCCAGAGCGGCGCGGATGACGTGGAAGCTCGGGAACGACGCGATGCGATGCGGCCACATCGAGCGAGGGCAGCGAGAGGCGGAGAAGGGAGCCAAGTGGGAGGAGGAGGTGGTGTCTTCTCGCAGACATGCGGGCGTCGCTTGCCACCGGTGCTCGGGGAGGAGGCTGCTCCACCGTGCTCGAGTTGCCGCCCCACTACCGGATGTGCCGCCGCCATGGCCTCCTCTCTCTCCTCCGCCTCGAGGACTCCCTCCTCCTCCTCTTCTCCTCGCTAATTTGAGAGGCCGCCCTGGTGCTCGGGGCCCCGTGCCAAGGGTCTCGCCGACCACGCTGCCGAGTCGCGGCACGAGGGACCACGCCGAGGTATCCGGCGCAGGGCCGGCCGCCACGCCGGCGAGCTCCGCGCCGTGGGCTGGGAGAGAAGGCACCGTGGGGGGAGGGGTGCGCCGTGTTCCGGCCATGGGAGGAAGCAGATTGGTGTTGTATATCGGTGTTGCAACAATGTTCTTAGCATGTTGCAATCGTTTGCCTTCATGTTGCAATTGTTTGTTGTTCATACTGCAATCGTTGTGCACATGTTGCATATGTGCTCTTGACATGTTGCGAGTGTCCCATGCGAATGTTTCAAATTAGATCTAAATATTTTTGATGTTGCAAACATTAATTTTCGATGCTGCGGATGTTGAGTTTCGATGTTGCAGACATGTGATGTTGGGTGTTGTGTCGAGGGGGAGGAGGGAGGAGGACCCCTGGTGTTGGATGCTGCAAACATTAAATTTTAATATTGCGGATTTTGAGTTTCGATGTTGCAAACATGTGATGTTGAGTTTTGTGTCGAGGATGAGGAGGGAAGGAGGACTCCTGACGTTGGATGTTGCACGCAACACGGGTCGCAACATGAGTCGCTTGGGTGTTGTGCCGAGGGGAGGAGGGCTCCTAACGTTGGATGTTACATGCAACATACTCGCACCATGACTCGCAACATTGCTCACTGGGACTTTCGATCAGACGGTTGACGGCTGATTTGCTTCCAATCCGACACCTGTGGAGGTGTCTGATGCTAACGCCCGGAACATACGTCCGGTCGGTAGCAGTTCAGTATTTTCTATCCGAAATGTAGAAAGTGTTCTGGTTTCTTGCGTTGAGACAGCGCTGACAGATTGTTCGCTAGCTGTGTCTCTGGCAAAATTTACTCTGCAGCGTGTGGGAAATCGCATCACAAACAACTGTCAGCAGTCAGCTACTCTCCGTCTCTCAATATAAGCATTCCTAGGATTCAAATTTTGTGTCAAAATATAAGTATTCCTAGAGATAAGACAAAAGTAAATGGGTTGGTGGGTGGGTGAAGAGTTGGTGGGTAGTGTAAAATGAGGGGTATAGAGGTCATTTCCCACCACGGTTGTTTCTTGAGTTTGAACCCTTAGAATGCTTATATTGAGGGACGGAGGGAGTAGCACACAGCAGCAGCCCGGAGGAACAGCTGGAGACGCGGAGCTAGGGATGAAGGTGGTACGGATATTATCCGTCCGACCGACCGACCGAAAGGTTCAGACACTCAAATGGTAAGACCGTATTCGAATCCGAATATTTAATATCCGTAACTATCCGCATCAAGATTAGTATCCGGAAATTCAAAGTTGAATTTCTATGATCCAAATATGATGAATATCACTATTCGACAAAAATATATCGTCAAGATCCGTATTCGATCCGAGAATTCAGTCGAGAAAGAAAACTATCGTATTCAGATCCGCAGATCCGTCGATCCGATCGTTTTCATCCCTACGCGAGCCAAGAATCACCGCACTTTTCGGAAGACGAGACCACGCCTCGCGCCACCTCGAAGTCACGCGCTCTACGCTAGGCAACGCAAGTGTAGAGGCAACCAAGAATCCTCCCATCATGGGGAGGAAGACCAAGAATTTCGATCTTCCTCCCTCGTGCTGCCTTGGCGGCGGGGCGGGAATCGGATCCTCATCCGACACCGACGTCATCGCCGACTCGCCGGTCCCTCACGGCCGCCCCACTGACCGCCGGCCCGGCGGCGACGCCTGCTCCTGCTCCCACCTGCCGTCACCGCCCGCCGACCTCGCTGGGCAGGCGGGCGGACGCCGTCCTCCTTCTCCAACCTCACCTCGCCGAGTCGGCTCCTGCTGGGCAACGCCTTCTCCGCGCCGTCCCCACCGCCTCCGATCTCGCCTCACCAACCTCTCCCTCGAAGGCAACGCCTTCACTTCCTCGGCGACTTCCTCCGCGATGCCGGCGCTGGAGCCTCAGCATGGACGACCTCCCGCTGCCGTCGTGGCCGTTCCCCGACGGCATCTTCGGTGTGCATTCCCTCCACACCTTCTCCGCCAACAACACCAACCTCACTGGCGCCTTCTCGGCGGCGGCGCTCGTCGCGAACCTCACGTCGCTCACGACGCTGTGCTTGTCCCACAACAACCTCATCGGCGTCATACCAGCGTCTCTGCGCAAGATGGCGAGGCTGACGAACATCTCCCTGTCATACAACCACTTCCAGGGCCCTGTTCCGGTGTTCGCGTCTGTGGTGGCCGTCGACGACGTGGTCGCCGGCAACAGCTTCTGCCTGGACAAAACGGGGCCATGCAACACCCAGGTGAGCACTCTGCTCCAGCCTCTAGGTGGCCGAGGGGTTTGGTTACCCGCTTCATCTCGCAAGGTCATGGACGGGGAACTATCCCTGCAATGGCTGGGTGGGCGTGATATGCGACATGGCAGATGTGGAGATCCTCGGCCTGACGAGCTACAATTTGTCAGGGTCGATATCGCCGGCCATTGCCAACTTGAAAGGGCTTAGGAAGCTTGACCTAGCCAACAACAGTCTCACTGGAGCGATTCCGGAAGCGCTGGCGGCATTGGAAAACCTTAGCCTTGTTGATGTCAGGAACAATAGGCTCACCGGCCAAATGCCAAAGTTTAGGGAGTCGGTGGATGTGTCAGCAGATGGGAACAGCCCGAGTTTGAAGAATCACCATGGTTCAGGACAAGATAGTCATAGTCTCAATGGTGGCTCTTCACCATCTTCAAGCTCAGCTGCAGCTGACTCATCGAGAGCAGGAGCAATTGCTAGCATTATTGCAGTTGTGCTAGTTTTTTGGAAGGGAAATTAGCATGTAAAATCTCTTGTTTGTCTTCATAAGGTCCAATTTTAATAACGCAAAATATGCTTCTGTCTATTTTAAGCTGAGTATTCGTATTTCTAACTGAGGCAGCACTTAAAATATTTTTATGCATGTATACACCTTTTATTAATTAAAAAAGGTGTTTCAAATCAATTTGACATTCGAATTTGTTCTACTGTCCACTATTAACATGGATGATATATAATATTTGACTTCATTAGCAGAACTATAGCTTCATCCAAGATACCTACATAACTCTGCAAACAGTGACAGATCTATGATTCAGATATAGGGGACTGAACACCTTCTTCTACCTCTATACACTAGAAGGAGCCCCCTGCCCCCTGCCTCCGTCCCTGTCTGTAAACATTCATCATCATCAGAATACCATCATCACTGTCTGCAACACCAACTCATCAGCATTCAGAAGTAGGGATTTACTTTCTCACTTGTAGCTAGATGCATCTAATAACCACCAACATCAATGTGTTCAGCCAGGTTGCACAAGAGGAGCAAATTAAACATTGCATAGTCCTCAGCTGCATCATAAATGTATCACAGGACAAAGCATACAGCAATAATTTCCCTTCCAAAAAAAACTAGCACAACTGCAATAATGGTAGTATTGCGTTAGTCGTATCCAACAATTTGAGAAAGTAGGCACACCATTTACCTCCATTTGGCAAGAGAAATATATAGCTGAAAATAACATTGATAATCTAATGCTATCGTTATTATTCCGTCCCAAATTGTAGGTGGCTTTTCTACATACATATCTTTTGATTTGCATCTGAATATAGATTATGTTCAGATACATAGCAAAATATGTGTATATAGAAAAGCTAAAACGACCTACAATTTGAAACGAGAGAATAGAAGGACGCAACAGCCAAGTATATATAACTAAAGGTACCCATCTGCGAGCAAAAAAGTTTGCATAATAGACACTAATTTCTAACTTGTCTAAGTAATACTGCAGTTTTCTGCAATTTCAACGCTACCTGCATGATGCCATTGTTCATATTGGCCTCCCTGGGAGCCTCAATGACTTTGGTGGGATGATGATCACCTCCAACTTGTTCTCTTCAGCCTGGCCTTGGCCTGCTGTTTCATTCCAGAGGATCTTGTCAGGTATTGGGTGTATGATCTGCGAGTACGTCTTGCGGTATGTTGCTACGGTGAAGCAGCTCTCAGTGTAGCGGTGAACGTTCTGTCTGCAGTAGAGGAGCGCCGCCACACCATGAGGACAGGGCACCCTGTATAGCTGCCACCCCCGGCACAAGCAGCATCTGTTGCGGATGTCCACGATGTTTGTTCCCTCGTGGGCCGAGATGACCTCGAATTCTGCCTCATTGGCTCGGCCCACCTGGTAGTCCCACGCATGCTCAATGGCCTCTTTCAGACGGCGCTCAGCCATGGGTACAAGGATTGTTGTCCACTGCATGCTTGCCCCACGTCGTTCACTGAACCGCCTCATTAGCTGGTGACGGATGCATTCCATCATCTGAATTATAGGAAGGCTAGATGCATCCGGTATCCAGGAATTTAGTGACTCGGTGATTTTTGCTGTTAGGTGACCGTACCTTGTCCCCTCAAAGTAAGCTGTGGTCCAAAGACGAGGAGGAAGATGCCTTATCCAAATAGCAGCTTCTGGTGAGGCGTCCTCTATCTCTAGCAGCTTAGTTTCAAACTCTGTCACAGTCAGTGCATGAGCAGCTTCCCAGAGAAGGTTGACAAGCTGCGGATCGCTGAACTCCTTTTTGAAGGTTTCACTAACATGGCGCATACAGTACCCATGGAATGCAGTTGGAAAGTTGAATTCAACCCCATCAACAATACCCTTCCGTCTATCTGACAAGATGGTGAGTCTTGGCATGTTCTCTGTGTTCTTCTCCAGCAACTCATGCAACTCAGACAGGAACCATAGCCAGTTCTCATCAGTTTCCTCATCAACCACCCCAAATGCCAAAGGAAAGAGAGCACCATCACCATCAAAGCCAGTTGCAAGAAACAATGTACCAAAATACTTGTTTTTCAGAAGGACCCTGTCAAGCCCAATGAGTGGACGGCATGCATTCACAAAACCAAATATTGATGCTTTGAATGAAATGAAGAGCTGCCGGAAGCAATTGCTATCTGGGTTTCCATAGACTCGAGCAATACTTCCTGGATTTGTTCTCTCCACCTGCTTGCAGTACTCAGGCAGGAGACGATAGTCTTCCTCAAAAGACCCTCCAATCGCAACCATGATGCGCTCCTTGCGCAACTGGCGAAGTACAAGTTCAGATCCGTGTTTGTGGGACGGACCCAGAACAAGGTCGTTGTCGTGGTGGTGGCCACCGAGGTCGAGCTCGTGGCCGTGGCCGAGGCCCAGCCCATGGTCCTGGCCGAAGACACGGTGGTTCTCCTTCTGCCCCAGCGCAAGCTCTGCGTTCTGCCCGTGCCCGAGGACGAGCTCATGGTTCGCCATTGCTGATCACGCTGCGCCAACAAAAACACAACTTTAGAGGATTCCTGACAATGCATCAGTCAAGTCAAAATCAAGCCGAATTAGTGACGAAACACATGGATAAACAGTGAAGTCCACGGAAAGGATCCAAGAACAAGACCAAACCGCATAGAACAAAGCCAAGAACAGCGCAAGAACTCACCGAAAATCGCAGAGGCGACGAGAATGCAATCCCGGCAGACACGACGTCGCCGCAATCCGACCTCCTCTCGCAGCACTGCCCAGATCCAATCCCCTCTGCCGGAAACCCAATCCAATCTTCACGGAGCCATCACCCCAGAACTAGCCAAAGCCCACAGCCATCACCATCCAGCAAGCAGCCCGAATCACCAATAGACGTGGAGACCAACACAACCAGGAAGGCAGGGCCTCCCAGCGAGATCCAAGAAGTGAGACCCACCCACCGAACGGCGCCCGGACCGCGCCGGCGCGGCGAGGTGAGGGAGCTGCTGCGCGCAAAGTGGGGAGGGGTCGAAAACAACGGGCGGATTTGAAGGTCGTGCAGGGGCCAGGGTGGTGGGCAGCGCGGAGGGCAAAGAGAGGAAGAAATTCGGGGAGGCCGAGGGGCAACGGTGGAGGGGATGAGACGAGAGGGGAGGGGCATTCAGGTCAAAGCCGGCGCCTCCCACAAACCGCAAATACGCCGAGTGCCGAATACACTCGGCGACAGCTGGTATACACTCGCCAACGCGTTGCACTGGGTGTTGTCCACTCGGTGACCAATAACTCGGCAAAGGTTTGTATGTCGAGTGTCAAAGGTCGGGCACTCGACGTCTAGATGTTGAGTGCTATAGTAAACACTCAGCGAAGATCTAGTGCACTGACTGTCAAAGATTTAGGTCTGAGTAGTCCAAGGAGAGTCAACCCCGGTGGTTTATTTGTTTCGTGGAGGAGATTGGGAGCTAAGAACGCGATGGATATGCTATCGTAACACACGGAAATCACGGCGAGACACAAGGGACAAGGCAGTTTTATACTGGTTCGGGCCTCTGGAGAGTAAAACCCAACATCTAGTTTTTGATTGTATTGCTGAAATGTTGCGTCGATGCCTTTGGGGGGACGACCTTGGCCGCCTTATATTGGCTGACGGACAAGGTCAGTGGACCGGAATCCAAGTTGGTTACAACAGGGAAACCTATCTCTAGTCGGTTACAATATGGAAGGCTTATCCGAGCTACCTTAATCCGTCTGGACTGCCTTGGCTTGCACGTCAAGCTCTTCTCGTCTTTGGGCGACATGTCGGTCAGCAGCCTCTTGACAGTCGGCGGGTCTCGGTGGGCCGGACCCACTTGTCGGGAAGTGAGCACAGTGGTGGGGACCCGGGGTACCCATGTCTCGCCCACAGGCGCGGTGGCGCCATGTTAGTCGCCAGAGTGTATTTCTACCGGCACTCGGCGACAAATGTTTTAGATGTCGAGTGTCGTTGTCCGAAACACTCGGCGTCATTTTGAACCAAGGCAGCGGGAACGCGTAGAGACACCGAGTGTATTCCTACCGGCACTCGACGACAAAAGTTTGAGGCACTGAGTGTTGCTCCACAGACACTCGGCGACTAATACCATTTGCACTCGCGCAAGGATACCAAGTACGAGTTGCTCCTTTAACCCTACCAAATGCTTGTTGCAAGAAAGATTCAGTCTTGTCAAGCCATTCATTGGTAATTGAACTTTGACTTAGGCGGCGAGTGTACATCCACTCACGGTCATACATCTTTAAATAAACATATCAGCGAGTGACATAAATATTATTTGCATCTACATGATATCTATAGTTTAAAATAGGTAAAGATAGGTCCTAATCCCACCCGAGGATGTGTCGATGGGGTTAGTTTACATGGTCTCCTTCGATCCAAGTCAGAATTTCGGCTTTCCTCCCGTTGTTCTCCAAATACACGTCCTGGTAGGAAGATTGTGTATCCGGAGAACAACAGGGAGGTGATGCCAAAACTCTAACCTGGATCGAAGCAGACCATGAAAACTAACCTCATCTACACATCCTCAAGCTGTCAAAAAAACAAAAAAATGTGAACAATTCGAAATAGATATTGTTATAGATATGCAAATATCTGCATGTTTTCAGTCGTATCTCTTCGAGCGGTGAGCGTAACTAGGTTACGTTATCTACATCTGTCACCGAGTGTCTGTTCATCACCGAGTGTTTTCTGTTTACACTCGGTGAAGATGGCACTCGGCGTCTTTCGGGTTTTCTGTAGTGTCCGGGGCGCGACTGTTGGGTGATTTCCCGATTTGCCATCGGAAGAGTTGGGCCCTTTGAACCCTAAATCCCAAATGGGTCAGTACGATGTTTTTCATACAAAAACATTCTCTAACATAGCACCCAAACACAACATCTATTTTACCTGTAACGACCCGGATTTTCGGTGAGGAAAACCCGACTCCCTGTACCCTTGTGATAGTCCCTGGATCAGTCGCTATCACGTACAGAACTCATTACAGTGGAATATCATTTCCATACAACGATAACAGAGTACAAATTAAAATACATTACAACCGAAACATCTCGGTATACGATTTTAGTACAAGCCCCTTGGGCTAAACGACAAGAAGAAATCCCGCGCAACGGTAACTAGGGCTTCAAGTCTTCATCCTCAATCTCCACCACAGGCATCCTTGAGCGAAGCATCGCAACCCTTCCTTCATGGAATCCGTAGACTCGGAAACTCACTCCAAGTCCGATCCTGCACACTCACAAACTATCCCCAAGGATTGGGATAGGTTCACGTCACCAACCGTATGCAAGCTTTAAGTGGCCTAAAGCTAAAGGTGTGAAAAGTAGTCAAGGAGAAAGCTCGGGTTTCCTATGCAGTAGCAGCAAAGCAAATAGTAAATCTCCATCATCCCAACTATATCACAGCACCACGGCTCTCCCAGGCATTCCAGGGCTCTGTCTCAAGCTCACCTCCAAAGCTCCTCTCGAGTCGATGGGAAAGCTTCTATCCTTCCCATCTCAACGGCCAACGCCGGATCCTATTCCTGAACTAGTAGCTCTCACGACCCAACCTATAGTTTTAGAAGAGGGGGAGATAGAAATCCCAAAACACTAATCGTGTAACGTAGGAGTGTCCATAACCGAGGACGCGGCTATACGTATAGATCAAAACTCTGCAGAGTGTGTACACCTGGACCCACTCGGGCTGCAGACGGTGGCCGCCGTCTTGAGACACAGCCCACAACCACGACTCACTAGCAGAACGGTGTGCATCAGATTCTCGGTCCGGACCCATTCAGAAGACCGAACGGCCCCGGGATCATGAACCTCTAACCTGGCCAAAAGTGGGGTCGAGGGTCTTGAAACAAGAACAGCAGCGGCCAGCACACCGTGAAACCGCAAGCCCAATCCTAACACACTTCTCCCACAGAGTGGTACCGCCTAACTAGAGAATGGCGAACCCTTCCCATAGGGTAAGTGGCCGCCAACTATTGACTAGTTAAGTGCTTACTTTAGGCATCAATTTACTCATGAATAAAGGAGCAAGAGGCATTTCTTACACGCATTTTAGTTAAGAATAATGTAGTTTCACTTGTCCTTGGAGATTATGTGATTGCAGGAAAATAAGCACAAAAGAAGTGGCTACCTTCTATGATTCATGCCACGTCACCTCAAGGAGTGGCTGCCACCTCTGTACCATGCATGCAAGCTAAGCCACCTCGGGTGCCATGCATGCACCATGTCACCAATCCAAGAGAGGCAAATCGAGGCGTGACACGTGGACTTCACATGGATCCATGGGCCCACCAGAGCACCTAAATTGCCTCAAGGGCATGTGTACACCGGGGACCGACTTAAGGGCCCACAGGACAGCCACCCAGAGGAAGCACACCCCAGGGGGGCCCACCTAGGGTCGGCCGACCCTAGGATCGGCCGAACCGACCTTGGGTCGGTGATCACAGGCTTCCACGTGGCGCTTGTCCATTGGTCCTAGAAGCCTTTCCCGGGGTGTTTCACTCCTCCTTGCGCCGGTGCTCAGGCCTAAAAATAGAAGGGGAGGGGGTTCATTTCTTACCAACACACCTTACTCCTCCTCTCTCACTTTTGGTTTCTAAGGCTAGGAGGTAGGCTAGAGTAGTTCTACTTAAGGTTCCAAGTCTACTTTGGGATCTAGGTATGAGTTCTCTTGTATCTTTATTTTATTGTATGACTTTGATCTACTTGATTATTCGACTATTTCATATAAAGTTGTGCTTGTATACATGTGTGATTTGTTCATGTGTTCTTCGCTCGTTCATCATTTAGAGGCTCTGTTCTTGATGAACAAGGCCTTCGATCGATTGACGAGTGACTTATACATGTTTTCGGTGTTTGTTCATAAGTTAGAGGCTCGTGTTCTTCGCGAACACGACCCTTTGATCTTGTTGAATAGACATAGGAAAGCACAAATCCGTTTGTGTACTTAGCCTAGTTTGATCTAGTTAGATCACATGTTTGTGTTGCATGAAGTTTGTGCTCAAGCTACTGACGGTGTAATTGGCGGTTCATCTGGCGCTCGACCTAGGTCACAATAGCTTGCCGGTCGGTCCTGCTAACAACGTAAGCATGGTGCTTGGGTTGCGTAGCTACATTGCTTATGAGTTTATCCCACGGTTTGTCTTGGGGTAGGCCGCGGTGGTGACAGCCGTTGGACCCTTCTGGAATCCCCCACGTTCGGATATGCTATAGGAGTCTAAAGTCTAACAACTGGAGTCGTGCGTAAGCTACGCAGGAGGTTAGCTCCCCGTTTGTACCTGGGTGTTTGAGCCAGCGATCATGCCATGCCAGTGTGTATCTAACTCGTCTGACTAACTTTATGTGTTTAGTACCTTAGAACCTAGAACTAACTCGTATGTTGCCTCCTAAGCCTAGGACCTTTAGAGAGAGTGTGTTTGTGTGTTCGCACTACCATCTTATCTATCGTATCTTACCCCTGTACTTGAGTGTCTGGTTTGTTCCTGTCTATGATTTATACTCCTTGCAATAGTGTTGAACTTGTTAATCCTTGACCTTCCTTGGATTCGATACCCTTTGGAATACTCCTTTGGGGAATTGCTACAATGGTACTTCCATGCGCTATGCACTCTTGTAATCGTTAGGTTTACCATTTGGTCATTTCTGGCATCGTTGCTAGGAACTCATAACTTAGCATCGACGTTAAGAAATGCCAACAAGCATTTCTGGCGCCGTTGCCGGGGAAGGCTAAGGATAACATGTCAACACTTTGCAATGTTTATAATCATGACAAGAAATAGAATAGTTCTCAATGCGGCTAACTTTGATTGCCTTCTTTGTCTATCGATGATGAAGACAGGTAGTGTATGACTGGTTTCGACTTACCGCCGAATTTCACTGAAGATCCTGAGTCACTCGTGAGGAGAGCTAGAACTCATTTCGGTTCTCCCGGTATGCGTATGGAAGTCGACCCACTTCCTTTGTGCCATCTGCATCAACTCCTATGGCCAATCAAGAGAGACTCTTCGCGAATACTGCTCCCTCTCACTGATCGGTGCCCTCGCCCCGAGATCAACAGAACGGAAACTTCGAGATCAAGACTGGCCTCATTACGATGGTACAGGCTAGCCCATTCTGTGGCAAGCCTAATGAATACGCGAGCGCCCACTTGCAACAGTTCCTGGAGCTGTGCAGTACCTTCACTATACGAGGAGTGGAGGAAGATGCCATTCGTCTGCGATCGCTTCCATTCTCACTGGAAAGGCGGCAGTGGTTCTATGCGAACCGTGCGATATTGACACACAGGCGAAGTGCTCGGCGGTTCCTCGCAAGTTCTTTCCATTGGGCAGGACTAATGCTCTCCGAGGGAGAATTTCAAGCTTTCAGCAAGCAGCAAATGAGACCATTCCAGAAGCTTGGAAAAGGCTTGTGAGTACATCTTGGCTTGTCCCCATCATGTGGGATGGACAACTGGCTTATTCTTCAGAGTTTCTATAATGGGCTGACTCCAACAGCCCGGGGCCATATTGATGCTGCTGCCTCACTATCGCTGAAGCAACTAAACTTATTGAGAAGATGGTCTCCAACAAAGGGTGGAGTGATGATCGACTCACCACATCGAGGGGTACACATACCATCAAGGAAGCGGATATGTTGCACGCCAAGATGGACCTACTCATGAAGAGAATGGATGCTCGACCCGGTGAGAAGGCTGCCATGGCCATCACTACTCAAGCTATGGATGCTCGCATGACCACGAAGTCGTGGTGACACCGGGCATTCAGTGGAATTACGCCTGCTACCCGGGAGGATGTGATGTACATGAATGGCAACAACAATGGTTATCGTCCACAAGGAGGTCAAACGTGGAATCAATCATGCCCTTACTATCAGGGAGGTAATCAAGGTAATTCTTACAATCCAAACCAACCTTCCCTGAAAGATCTGGTTTTCGGACAAGCTAAGATTAATGATGGTTTTAATAAGAAAACAATTGCCTATGACAAGGCTTTAGAAAGCCTCAACGTTAAAATTGATAGCCTCTCTTCCGCTCTTAAGAACTAGTGAGCTTTAACAAAATGATAGAAACCCAGTTGGCTCGATTAGCTGCTTTGGTTCCTTCACTAAAAGACGGGAAGATTCCGGCAACCCGTATCTTCTTGTGAGAATGTTTGTGCGAAGGTCCACGGATGGGTAAGCCATCTAGGAGGGCACGAGCTCCTGACTATGCAGGGAGACCCATACAGCAGGTTCTTGATCCATGGGAATCTTCAGCAATTGTGCACAGGAAAGACCACCGGTTATCCGGCTATCACTTGCACAATATACTACCGTAAAATTAGGAATGCTCTGTGATCTTGGCGTGAGTGTCAACCTCATGTCCAAGGTTATGTTTGAAAGATTGGGATATCCTGCTCTCACTCCAACCTCAAGGACAGTTCCACTTGCTGATGCTTCGATTCGGTATCCGGAGGGGATTGTGGAGAGTCTACTGGTATTTGTCCAGGATCCTTGCATCTTCGCGGATTTTGTGGTCCTTGATATGCAAGATGATGCGGAGATGCCACTCATTCTCGGGAGGCTGTTCCTAAGTGACGTTCGGGCAAGGATCAATGTGGAAAATGGGACCATTCATTTCCGCATTGGGAAGAAGAACTTGATGTTCGATTTCGACCAATGAAGAGCAATGCTATTCGGCAAGGAAATGATGAGCAAACTTGGGGATGGACGGAGCCACAACCCCAGCTCATGCAACCTCTGACCACACCAAGAAAATCAAGGAAAACACGGAAGGTGTGGCGAGAGGTACAGAGATCACACCCCTCTACTTCTCGGGAGTGGGGTGACGAGTGGAACTGATCACCGAGAAAAGTCCCGCTCGGACTTAAAAGATGAGTCCTTTCGCCAAGAGGTAAAATTGGTGAGTTACCTCATATTTCATTTTTCACAATTTAATTTAAATTTTCCCAATGCATATTTGAATCTTCCATTCTTGCATCTGCATGCTAGAATTTTTCTAGCCAATTTTCCTTTTTTGAATAAAATTTCTAAAAATAAAATTTTGAGTTGGAAAATCCATAAAAATTCATTTGAGCAAGTTTCCGGGCAAGTTTGGACCGGGACACCTAGGCAGGCCCCCGTATGACCGTTAGTGAGCCGTTGCAAAAAAGTTTGGAGGCGGGCAAACCGAGGTGGGTTCGGCTGACCAGTCGGCCGACCCAGCCTAACGGCTAACTCGGCCCCCCTTCCTCCAACGGCTCCTAGCCGTTGCACACGGCCCATGTCTCGGTGCGGCTTCTTTGCCTATAAATACCAGGGGGTTTGAGGGGTGTCTTCATCCATTGCAACACTCTCTCCCTCTCTTGCTCTTGCTCTCTGGTTTTCGTGGATTTCTCGCTCGAAATTGAGGTGTCGAGTATTCTCTCCAAGTGCTGCTGAAATATTGATCATTGGTGGAGCAAATTCGGTAAGGAATTCATTCAGTTTCACTAACCCATCACCGAGTTGCTCGTGTTGTCCGATCGTTGTGCAAGATGAGTTGGGCTTTAGGCGCACTCCGGAAGTTGACTCGCTCACGCCATTCACGTGATGGGGGGAGCTCGTCTCGTCATTCTGAAGCTGCACCAAGCCCATTGTCAATTGACTGTGAAGAGGAAGGAGAGGAAGAGCTACCCACGCCACAAGTCGAGGAAGTGTACGCCGTCGACGCCGCCTTCATCGACTTGAGGAGTGATCGTGAGAGACAAGCCTACGCTCTCATCAACGACCGAGTCTTCGCCAACACCAAGGAGTTCGACCCGGACCTTCTCGAGAAAATAGGTATGGACTTCGAGTTCGATTCCATTTGGCAAGCTCTAGGATGGGAGGGTTTTGTCCCGGTTCAGGAAGTTGGTTCTAGACCTACCACCATCCAGTTCCTCTGCACTCTTCAAGAGGATGCGTCCGGTATTTCATTCTGATTTCATGGAGTTCCGTATCAAGTTTCATGGAAAGATCTTAGTCGCACCCTCGGTTTTCATCGTCTGAGCAAGCTTGCGCTGGTTTTAATCATGAAAGTTTTTGGGAAGAGATCTCGGTCGGCTGTTGCGGCAAGTTGATACCTAGGTGCAACGATATCTTGCATCCCACTCTCCGACTATAGCACAAGTGGCTCGCCATCACTCTCTTTCAAGGGATGACGTCGACCGTGCGCTTGGACGAGATGATGATCTTATATGCCGACGGATCAAGGTCTCCACATGCAAGCTATGATTCGGCAATGGTTGACGAATTTTAAGATGACAGGTTCTATTGAATGTACGTCTCTGATTTCTCGCATTGTCACGAATCTTGTGGATTATGCAAGGGCCCAACGTGCCCTCCATTGCTAATCCCCGGACTCAGATTGACGAGGCTTATTTGACTCAAGGGCATATTCTTAAGAAGGGTCCGGATGATTCTTTGGTTTTCTTTTACCCGGGCCATACAAACCAGATCCAGTTACCTAACCCGGATTTCAGGTTGTACGGCCAGGGCCACTGACCATTCCTCTCGAGGAACCTCATCGTTCTAATGTCTCTAGTGACAGGGTAACTAGGAGTGCATCGAGGAGAGCGTAGACAGGCCGCCACCACGACCATCTCCGCGACTGCCGCCTCGACCTACCACCTACCACACCGTCCGGTACATGGACCTCTACCGAGTACATGCACAGGGTTACTCCTGGATATGCTCCCGATTGGGACTAGCCCATGTACCAGCAGGGTGCGAGTAGCTCAGCTTGGGCTAGCGCGGGTAGTGGCGAGTGGGCCGTCCCTGCTGGTACTACCTACGGAGATGCGACATCTACGTCATCCGGATTGCGCTCGTCATCTCGTGGGGCCACCCTCACTCAGCAGATGAGCGAGGTCAACATCCGAGTCGGCGACATGGAGGAGACCGTGCACCAGCACGTCGAGGCCACCCGGGGCAGCGGCGGATGTCGGTGAGAGACTTCACGCCATCGAGCGCACAGCGGGGAGGAGCGAGAGGCCTACTACCGGTGGATGGGATTTCTCCCTCCGCAGATGGTGAGCTGAAGCTTAGCTTGGGGAGGACCCCCACTCTGAGGTAACTTGTATCTTTATTTTCAGAACCTCATATGCTAAAAACACATAAAATCCGCAAAATTAAAAAGACAAAAAATATTTATTTGCTTTCTTAAATTAGTTTGCTTTCTTATGAGCGATAAGAATGCTTTTGTTCTTTATGGTTGAAATGATGAATAGTTGCTCTGTTTATTCCTTTTGTATGCCTTGCTATAGCTTAGTACCCAATCTTAGTTTTGAGTTTGTTGGCTTGTATGATCAAACCTTAGCTTGAAACTTGTGGGTAGCAAATAGCATGACCTTTGCCTAAGTTGTTGTGAGGTATGATATGGTAAAATAGAGTTGCTATGAGCCTGTGCTAAGTGATGTTTGATATCCAGAGTTTTCTTTTGAAAAAAGATAAAATGATAAGTTCCTTAATGATGAGAAATTCCTATCCAAAGCCATATGTAGATCCTAGCTTTTGTTAGCCTCCACATATGCTACTTGTTCTCTTCATTGAGTGTTGTCGAATTGTTGTGACCCACGGCGAGAAACTTGTCATGCTCCCATGATCATGATCACGTACACAACCACTATATGCTAAACTTCTACACCGGAAGTTAGCACCCATCATTTCATCCACTCCCCATCCATTCCGCAAATAAAGCTCCGTGCATTGTCCCATGATTACTCTCTCTCCAAAAATATTCAGCAAGGACTATGGGCTATGAAAAAAAACACATGCTCAAGAGCATGAGAGAAAAGAAAGAAAAAGAAAGAATAAAGAAACATAGCTCAAGCCTCAAAAATTTCAAAAGGAGTAGAGACAATCATATACAAAAAGGAGGTCTTCATCCATCCACCATATACACACATGCACATCTTGATCAGGTTGTATGACTTGTTGCTCCCAAGGATTTGGTTTTCGACTCGACAATACATAAGAAACAGGTATGCCGCATGTTTTCCCTACCTACAGCTCCACATGTCAGCTTATTAGGAGTAAGTGGAGAAAGAAGGCAAATCAATGCCTTGGTGAGGAATCATACACACTGAGCGATCTGAGAGTATCATTCGAGGAACTTTGATTTCTTTGAGAAAATTAGCAAAACCTCTGGATTGACAACTGATCAAGGCACTTGTGATTAGTAATTTCTATACAACCGTTCTATCTTTCAACCGCCCAAGGCAGGTGAAGCTACAAGCGCCATATCGATCAAGCGTAAGGTAAGATTAATGCTAACTTATTCAATCCTTGATAGAGTACCTAGTCGTATGCTTGTCATAAACTAGAATACAACATCGTAGCAACTCCCCGATCAACCAACCTAAGTCCTAAGTGTCTTGCTCGGGACGAGCAAGAGGCTAGCAGGGGAGTTGTTGGCTGTTAAGTGCTTAATTTAGCCGTCAATTTACTCATGAATAAAGGAGCAAGAGGCATTTCTTACACGCATTTTAGTTAAGAATAATGTAGTTCCACTTGTCCTTGGAGATTATGTGATTGCAGGAAAATAAGCATAAAAGAAGTGGCAAACTCACCTTCTATGATTCATGCCACGTCACCTCAAGGAGTGGTGCCACCTCGGAGTGCCATGCATGCAAGCAAGCTAAGCCACCTCGGTGCCATGCATGCACGCCATGTCACCAATCGAGAGGCAAGCCACAGCGAATCGAGCGTGACACGTGGACTTCACATGGATCCATGGGCCCACCGGGCGCCTAACCGCCTCAAGAGCACGTGTACAGGGGACCGACTTAAGGGCCCAGGAATGATGCCACCAGGAAGCACACCTCAGTGGGGCCCACTAGGTCGGCCGACCCTAGGATCGGCCGACCTTGGCCTCGGCGATCCTCGGGCTTCCACGTGGCGCTTGTCCATTGGTCCTAGAGGCCTTTCCTGGTGTTTCACTCCTCTGCGTTGCTCGAGCCTATAAATAGAAGGAGGGGTTCATTTCTTACCAACACACCTTACTCCTCTCTCACTTTTGGTTTCTAAGGCTAGGAGGTAGGCTAGAGTAGTTCTACTTCAGGTTCCAAGTCTACTTTGGGATCTAGGTATGAGTTCTCTTGTATCTTTATTTTATTGTATGACTTTGATCTACTTTAGTTATTCAGCTATTTCATATAAAGTTGTGCTTGTATACATGGGTGATTTGTTCATGTGTTCTTCGCTCGTTCATCATTTATAGGTTCCTGTTCTTGATGAACAAGGCCTTTCGATCCAGTTGACGAGTGACTTATACATATTTTTGGTGTTTGTTCATAAGTTAGAGGCTCGTGTTCTTCGCGAACACGACCCTTTGATCTTGTTGAATAGACATAGGAAAGCACAAATCTGTTTGTGTACTTAGCCTAGTTTGATCTAGTTAGATCACATGTTTGTGTTGCATGAAGTTTGTGCTCAAGCTACGGTACTCGGTGTAATTGGTCAGTTCATCTGGCGGCTCTGACTGGGTCACAATAGCCCGGGCCGGTCAGGGTCCTGCTAACAACGTAAGCGTGGTGCTTGGGTTGCGTAGCTATATTGCTTATGAGTGTATCCCACGGTTTGTCTTGGGGTAGGCCGCGGTGGTGACAGCCGTTGGACCCTTCTGGAATCCCCCACGTTCGGATATGCTGTAGGAGTCTAAAGTCTAACAATCGGAGTCGTGCGTGAGCGACGCGGGAGGTTAGCTTCCCATTTGTACCTAGGTGCTTGAGCCAGCGATCATGCCATGCCAGTGTGTATCTAACTCGTCTGACTAACTTTGTGTGTTTAGTACCTTAGAACCTAGAAGTAACTCGTATGTTGCCTCCTAAGCCTAGGACCTTTAGAGAGTGTGTTTGTGTGTTCGCACTATGTTGACGGTGTATTTTGGTACACCAAACATGTTCATTACACTTTGGTTTGGACTTGATTATGAAACTAATCCGCCACTAGGCACACTAATGATATAACAAGTTCATCTTTGTATGTGCATTTGGAAGTGTTATGTTTTTGCAGGAAAACATGTACAAAAGGGACGGAGTCACAACAAGTTCAAAGGAGCAAATGAGGAGTTCCGTTCGTGTTCGAGAGCATGATGAAATCACTCCCAAAGGTGGCAAGGACCGGAGTGTTACATAGGAACATCCCCGAGGATTGAAGCGTAAAAGACTGAACTTCATGCGAGAAGACCCTCCATCTTGGACGCGAGGAGACATCGTCAAATTGATGCAATTAGAGGGGGCAAAGTGCAAAATGTCAAGAGGACGCCGAGATGGGCTGGGCGGTCGGCCCAGGCCGGCCGGCCTGGCCCACTCCCGAGGTGGTTCGGCCCCCCCTTTCTTGAACCTGAAGATGACGCAACCCTAAGTACGGGAGGCACCGCCATTCGCAGAGGGAGAGCCATTCGCCCGAGAGACCATCCAGAAGCTAGAGAGGAAGAAGAGGAGAGAGATCATTCGCAAGGAGGATCGCTCTACTCGAAGAAGCAACCACAAGTGGAGGAGGACGCCGAGGCCTGCCAAGACACCCCGGAGGAGAAGGAAGACACCGTAAGGCGTCACCATGATCAATGGTGCTATGCCTAGCACCTTGATGGGGTAATCTTCTCATTTGTCCATGGGTTGTAAATGATCTTGAGATGTAATCGTAACTTTTATGGTTTCAATCTATCGTCTAGTGTTGAAGATGCTTTCTTGTTTAAGGTTAGCTACCATGCCATGTTGGGAGTATAGATCTCACTTCTCCTTAGAACCCTTCAATACGCCGTGATCATCATAGGTCTTGTCATGAATACCTCCGCGAGTGATGTGACGGGGAGGAAAGGGCGAAACCGTGGTCACAACCCTCGTGAGATTAGATCGGTTTTGTATCTTCAAGCGGTTGCATGTTCAAGTATCGTAGACCCTTGGGCAAGTGTCTTTTACATATCTTGTGAGTTTAATTGTTCTCTCTAGTGTAGCGTAGTAGTTCTCTAGATTAACCGTAGTTTAGGGTTTGGTTAAGTTAGTTAGTAGTGCTAGATCAAACGCTTGTAATCCCCTTGCTCCGCGGATTGATAAGAACCTAGGGAATCCCGTGGTGAAAAGGTGTAGGTCCGAAATGCTTGCGGATCGTAGGTGGAATCTGAGTTTTACCCGTCAACAAGCCCCTTTTCTGGCACCATTGCCGGGGAGCAAGCCAGTTTACATCGTTTGGTTTTGCATCTAATTTTGTTTTTGTTTATCGTTTGTTGCTAACATCTAACCCCTATTACTTAGAAAACCATTTTGTTTTGTTTTTGTTTTTCTATCTTGTTGTCTAGATGGCATTCGCCAACCACCCGATGGAAGAACCAGAGAAATCGCTACGGGATTACGCTAGTCCTCGATGTGAAGACATAAAGGTACAAGAGTCGATTCAAGCTCAAGCGACCGAGTATGAAATCAAGGCTAAGATCATCGAGATGGCGGCGGCAACCCCATTTAGAGGGATGGACACGGAGAATCCATATAGACACATACAACGATGCTATTCAACACGGTGCGTCAAGAAGGAGTTCCCGATGAATGGTTCAAGTGGAATCTCTTTCCATACTCACTTGCCGGCGAAGCAAAGACATGGTACTCGTTTGCGTCCTTTGAAGTTGAGGGGAATTGGAACAAGTTGACAAAGAAATTTTGCGAGAAGTTTTTTCCAATAAGCAAGGTTCAACATCTAAGGAGGAAAGTGATCACCTTCATGCAAGGAGAAGAGGAAGGGATAGACCAAGCTTGGAATAGATTTAATGAATTGATTGAACAAGGACCAAGACTCGGCTTCTCCGGTGACGTACTATTGCATACATTTTTCTTTTCCCTAACCCCTAGTTGCATGGAACATGTTCAAAAGTGTGCAGTGGGGATCTCATGGAGAAAACACTCATGGAAGCCGCTCAGCTTTAACAAAAGATTAGCAAAGCGGCCATGCGAAGAGATTGGGAAACAAGACTTTCGGGAGAGCCGGAACACGATTCGAGGATGAAGACATGTGCTGAAATTTCCAAGAAGGCAACCCCAGAAGACAATAAAGAGGAGCCAATCCGGAAAAGTTTGAAGAAGTACACATCAAGCCAAGAACTACCCGGCGTTGACTTCGCCAAGTCGGACGAAACAAATAAAGGAGTATGTCAAGCGAAGCCATTAAGGAGTTCGAGCAAATGGATTGGGTTCCAATCGATTATGGAGAAGTATTCGACAAGAAGACCATTCCTAACCAAAGGGGATGGCAAGAGCATTGGAAGTGGATTTCCACGGAAAAGCAAGCGGAAAATTAAATACGATCTTGAAACCGTCGGTGAGATCTTTCGAAAGCTCTTTAGCAATGATGAAGTGGATCCGGATCACATAGCCAAGGTGAAAAGAATCATGGGGATCAAGCCGAAGCATCACCATATGCTCGCCTCACGAAGTTTATGCAATAGGATCCGATCAAGAGGAGAAGACGACACCACACTTGAGTTGCGAGATCAATGGAATTCAATGCAAGGCTTTATGCGACATCGGAGCTCAAGTAAGTGTTCTATCCTCCAAGATTTACGATAAAGTTCAAGACCATAACCTAGACTTAGCTCCAACTTCAACAAAGTTAATCATGGGAGATGGTAGAACTATTAAACCTCTAGGTATTGCTTGCAACATTAATGTAATCATCTCTGGAAAGTGCATACCAACGGATTTCTTTGTTATAGATGCCTACTACAATAATCATGATCAAATAATCTTAGGTAGGCCTTTTCTTAAGTTAGTTGATGCCGTGTTGGATGCCGGAGAAGGCAAAGTAACAATCAATCTTAATGGAGACAAGTACACATATAGTTTTCTTCACGCTTCTAGTCATCCTTCACCTTTTCCTCCCGAAGATGAAGAAGTAGAGGAGGTAGGTAGTCTTTGTTTTGTTGAAATCCTTAGAGACCCGCTGCAAAGAGCGATGGAGAATCAATCCAATGATCAACAAGACGAGGAACTAGAGGAAGCAACAAAAGGATTAGAACCACAAGATGGAAGCGTGGAGGAGGAGAAATTTGAAGACATAGGAGACACTAAACCCGAAGAACCACAAGTGCCCGAGGTGGATCTCAAACCTTTGCCCAAAAGATTAAAGTACGAATTTTTGGGCCCAGACAAGACTTACCCAGTCATCGTGAGCGACGAGTTGAGTCCCGAAGAAAATGAGAAGTTGCTGAATTTATTGAAAAGGCATAAGAAGGTGATTGGATATTCAATTAATGATCTCAAAGGACTTAGCCCAGCCTTTTGCACTCATCGTATACCAATGGAAGACCAATGTAAGCCCGTGGTGGACCATCAAAGGATGCTAACCCATGCCATGCGAGAGGTAGTAAAGAAGGAGGTTATCAAGTTACTTGATGCCTGAATCATCTACCCGGTGCCGCATAGTGAGTGGGTGAGCCTAGTACATTGTGTGCCGAAGAAAGGAGGTTTAACCGTGGTGAAGAATGAGAAGAACGAGTTAATATCGCAAAGAACCATGACCAGATGGCGGATGTGTATCGATTATCAAAAGCTAAACAAAGCAACGAAGAAAGATCACTTCCCCCTACCGTTCATTGACGAGATGCTCGAGAGGTTAGCAAACCACGCTTATTTTTGCTTTCTCGATGGATACTCGGGGTTCAAGCAAATTCCCATTCACCCGAATGATCAACACAAGACAACGTTTACTTGCCCTTATGGAACATTTGCATATAGAAGGATGCCCTTCGGTTTATGCAACGCTCCTGCCTCTTTTCAACGATGCATGGTGGCAGTGTTCTCGGAATTTAACAAGGAAATTGTCGAGGTATTCATGGATGTTTTTTCCGTTTATGGGAAGACATTAGGTGGATTGCTTGGGAAACTTAGACAAGGTTCTCACGAGGTGTGCGGAGGTCGATCTAGTGCTAAATTGGGAAAAGTGCCACTTCATGGTAAAGCAAGGCATAGTGCTCGGACATGTTATATCCGAGAGAGGAATTGAGGTGGACAAAGCTAAAGTGGAGCGGTTGAGCAACTCCCACCTCCAGCGGATGTTAAGTCCTTAAGGAGCTTTCTAGGTCATGCGGATTCTATAGAAGATTTATTAAGGACTTCTCAAAGATCACCAAGCCTTTAACACATCTCCTTCAAAAGATGTGGCTTTTGACTTTGATGAAAAGTGCTTAGGCATTAGGACCTTGAAAAATGCTTTGGTGAGTGCTCCCATCATTCAACCTCCATTGGAATCAACCTTCGAGATCATGTGCGATGCAAGTGACTATGTCAGAGGCGGTTTTAGGTCAAAGAAAGGAAGGCCGAGTTCACGCCGTATACTACGCTAGTAAAACTCTAAGTGAGTGTTGGGTATTTTAGTGTCACATGAATAAATCCGCAAGCACACGGATACCGTTGTAGCTTTCACCTCAGAGTATTCCAAGGGTATCGAATCCAAGGGAATGTGTGTGTACAACCTTCGCATCGGTCCAAGGACACCAAGCCCCGCTTGGTTAGAGATGATGGGGTGCTCGGTTCTAGGGGGTACAAGCTGCAAAGGATCTCGCTTCGGACACCGGACCCTCCTAGCTATAACAGTTGGTTCACGGCAAAGGGTTACCTACACCTGTATCCGAACGTGGGGGATTCCATAAGGGTCCAACGGCTGTCACTACCGCGGCCTACCCCAAGACAAACCGTGGGATACAGGGCAATCGAAGGATAACCCGTAGTCTAGACACCACGTCTACACCACCGATTACTACTATAATACGACTACGTCTAGGCACTCCCGTAGCATACTATAGCACTTTGTATAAATCATGGCGAAACCCGAGAACGGCGGACCTTGCCCATCATTGAACCAAGGTGGTGCGAGGTCAAACGACTAAGCACCAATTAATGTATTCCAATAAGATCTAATGAGATAACTCACACAAACGAAATGCAGAATTATTCATCTAATCAACAAGATCAAAGGATCGTGTCACGAAGAACACGAGCCTCTAAATGATGAACAGATGAAGAACTCAAGAACATGTCACTCATGCATGAATATCACTTTAGTCTAAAAGGGAAATCTGAAATACTCACTTTGCTCTAAATGAAGAACAAATGGGAGTCTCACCCACACCACCATCTACATAGCACCTACACCCAACTACACATGGAGAGGTGAGGACTCACCTCTCCAAGTGAGGAAATGAGAGAGGGGAGAACTTGGGATGTGTCTCTCTTCTTACCCCCTCCCCTTCTATTTATAGGCTCGGACTGTGAGAACACCCGTGCACCCCGAAATGCAACCAGAACCAACCGAGACCACCACGTGGAAGGCCAAGATGAACCAGGCATAATGTCGGTTCGGCCGATCCTAGGGGCTCACGACCCAGTGGTGGCCCCACTCGCCTGTGCTTTCTCGGTGGTCGGCGGGTGGGTCCCCATGACAGTTCAGTGTCCACGTGGTTTGGAGGCGGTTTGCTCGGGTTGTGGGCCCTTGAATCCTTGTCTTGAACACGTGGCGGCGCCTGATTCGTCGGGTTTCTTTCCCTTGGATTGGTGACATCAGCAATCCGTGGCACTTTGCATGGCAGCATCTCATTGGCTGGAATAAGGAGGCTTGGATCGATGAGGTGGATGGATAGGTGTGCTTTTACTCTATTTCTTGTGCTAAGTACCTGCATTCAGATATACATCGCCACTTGTGGAATTTGTCGATAAGCTCCTATTCTAGTGTTGATGATCACTTTCGTTTATTCTATGCGGTGTGACGGCCTAAAAGTGGTACTTAACAGCCGTCAACAGTGAGGTACAATTAAATTATGCCACTACAATTAAAGTTCTGGAGCTGGGAGTACAAAGTTTACAATGCTATAATTTGAAGTCCTATATTTCAAGTGAATTTTTTTAATCATAATGTGTCTCAATCGGTGTTAAAATTTCTTGAAGGTAAAGGTGTAGAAAGTTTTCTATACATTATTACATTCTTTTACATTCTGGATAGAACAATCACCTCATTTTGTACTTCGTTTAACAATTTTTCATCACATACATCTTTAGTGTGCCATAGCTATGTTTTTAGCCATCTTTTTTTTGTGTCATGTCATCGTTAGGTACACAATTTAAAGATTTGCTTGTAAAAAATTATCTATATGCAGCTTAAAGTTTCTGATATCTGATTATGATTGTTTCTCATAAAACATAAATGTTTTGAATCTGAGATATGAAAGTTTTCAAGTTCTAGGTACAAATGTTCTGATATGTGACTTGAAAGTTGGGATGTCTGATGACTTGAAAGTTATATGTACCAAGTTTTTCAACTTTTAGTCAACTCTTGGTGATAAAGAAGTGCTCAAGGATTATCTTTCTACATATTGTTTTCCTATTCTAAGATAATTTTTCATCTTATTTAAAGTTTTCAATACATCAAGCAAAAAGTATTTTAGTTGAATACTTTAGATATGTTACTACTAAGATCATTGGTCTTTAATTATTTGTGACTAAAGCGTTCCATATCTAGCGTATAATGTTTTAAATCTGCTAGTGTGGAGTCCTTTAATTCGGTATACAAAGTTTATGACTTGAGAGTACAAAGTTTGAAAGTATGTGGTATAAATTTTCTAAATTTAGAGTGCAAGGCTCAAATTAAAATTTTAGTCTTGGGAGTATAAATTAGTTTAAAATAATCTAGTAGCAAGTTTTTTATTAAATAGTTCCATATCTAGCGGTGCAACGAAGCACAATTATACTAATTTTTTCAATTCATAGTGCAAAGTACTAATTTTTTCAATTCACAGTGCAAAGTGCTAACCTTTTCAATTCATAGTGCAAAGTACTAATTTTTGGAATGCAAATATTTTAACATGTGACCTTGAAAGCTAGCAATGTAGAAATTTCACAATATGCTTTTAAAGTTTTTTCACTTTTAGGTACAAAGGCTTTTTTAATTATACTTGAAAGTTTCTTATTGTGCAAATTCAATGATAGAGTATAGACAGTTTCATGTGTGTTACTCAAAAGTTTGTCATATTCTATCATAAAGTATTAGTCATATATGTAATTTCAAAGTCGAGGTACGTAGAGAGCTTCTAATCTTGTAGTTTGAATTTTTTGGAATACAAATATCTTTGAAAGTTGGAGATGTAGAAAGTTATTAGCATATACCTTTAAAATTTGGTGATTCTAATTAGTTAATGCTTATGATTGCAAAACATTTTATAGATTTCAAGGCTGTAAGTGATGAAGTTAATGTATATAGCTGCAAAGTTTA